>JAPFSE010000234.1:0-66594 GCA_030777785.1 Beauveria caledonica | reverse complement strand
GCGCCGCATTGGTTTGCGCTGCGCAGGGAAAAGGACGGCCGCTCGCGCTGGGTCGCGGCCGACGGCGACGAGACGCTGGCGATTGAGGACGCGGCGGATCAGCAGCGCAGGCTCATATTGACGAGGGCGCTGCCGCGCAAGGAGGTGGATGCGCTGGTGGCGCTGTGGTGTGCTAGTATATGGCAGGAAGCGGCTGTGAGAGCGGACGAGGAGCTCAAGGGGGTCAAGGACAGTAAGTTTTTATTTTTATTTTTTTCCCTTCCTTTTTGGCACTGGGGGAGGGTGGTCAAGATGGTGTGTGTGGCTGCTAATTGGACGTTTAGGCTCGTTTATAAGGACGATGGATACAGGACGGAAAATGTATTATGGAAAGAGCATATATTAGGGGATTTCTTTTAGCGTTTTATCTGTGCGTAGTTTTCAGTAACCATGGGATATCCAATAGTTCTATTGCCATTTTTTCGCGTTTCATTGGGCACACGTCTCATGTGCATGGCACAATGTGTTGTGAGGCGGATGAAAGAAGTGAGGCTTGAAGCTCTTTGCTACTGCAAGTAAAAGCAATTCTCTTGAGAAGCATATGCAATGATAAAATGATTCTAGATTCTTCCGTAAAGCTTCACAACCTATCAATGCCCAACTCTACATGTTCTCATTCCGAGAGCAGCGTCTTGCCACACGGCTGCCCGTATTACTTTCCGCCATGCAGTGTTTGTTACACGGAACACTTTAGCCCCTTATATAATGATGCGATGCGGTGTGTTTCGTTGGAATTTCTTTCTTTCCCGTCCTCTCCTTCTCCGCATAGCAATTTTGCCCTTTATATATATCGTTCCGGTCAACACATCCCGCCTTTGTCCTTCGCCGCGCCTCTTCCACCAGCAGGCTCAACAGACGGCTACCTCACTACCAATCATTTCAAGTCGCATAATTAGAAAGCGGCATCACAAACTCACACATCACAAAACACACAAAAAAAAAGACAACATGTGCTGGCAGCTCCCAAACTACTCCGAGTACCAGTGCGGACACCCCGGCACCACCACCTTTGCCCTGAAGCGATGTCCTGCTGCCAAGGACCGCTACGACTGGGCGCCTTGCAAAGTCGTGCTGGACAGCGAAGATGGCCCCGCGGACCCCCCTACGCTGATATGGAACCCTTGCCACACGTGCAAGGCGAGCGGCGACTGGCTGGAATTCATTGACGTGCAGGGCCGGCTCCGGTGGAGGAGGACTGTCGGCGCCATCAAGCCGCCGTCAAAGAAGAGGTAGACAATGTTTTGAAGGCCTGCCTCGCGTATCCAAATTGCCCTACCGTTTGACCTTTTCTTGTTTTCTTTGAAAGAATCCCTATTTGCGCATTGCTCCTTTGAAGCTTCTTTCGAAAGCAGCCCTAGGCGAGAATCAAAGGACGGCCCCAAGAGACAAAGAGCATACATGGCCAGAGTGAGATACTATTCATCATATATATATACTCGCTCATCTAAGAAATGATATCATCCCTACGCAAAACCTCTAGCGACCACCCAGAATGTGCAATGCGTACAAAATCTACCACAACTACATCAAGTGCGGACACTCGGTCCGCGTTCCCATCCACGTAGTCGGCCCGCCCTGCCCTGCCGCGCTGCACCTCCTACCCGGACAAAACTACTGCCCCGTCGCCGTCGCTGCCTGGGAGACGAAAGTAGAGACCGTCGACGAGCCCTGCCTGTCCTGCAGGCAGGGCCGCCTCTGGTTTCTGCTCATCGACCAGCACGGGCGGTACAAGTGGTCGCCGTGCATCCCCAACGCGCAGCGCAACGGCGAGTACGCCAGGTGTCCTGAACAAGAATCGGCAAATCGGAAGTGAGGCTTTGGTGTAAGTTGCTCATTCATTTTGGTATCCTCTTTTCTCCCTTTTTTTGCCCCCGACAGCGTCTAACCTTGACCAAGTTTTTCTTGGATCCGAGATTGCGAAGCAACCATGGCGTATCTTAAGAGACATGGAGAAGAACGAGTTTTTTCTTTTTGCGGATTGTGTTCTCCGGTTGCTTCCAAGGGACTTCCAAGGGAAGTGACACTTTCTATCGCCTCATGCCCATCATGCCCAGTGAAAATGTGGCCGGGATGGCCTTGGCGGTGCATCACTTTACTTCGAGCAGGGACGTGGCGACAGCTACACCTGGACGCCAGTCTCATGCAGCCTCCATTAGCAAGCCAATTCAAATGTAACAGAAACCCCATATTCAATAATAGTTTTTAGTTTGCGCAGCCACGTTTTCTGTGTGGCGGGTTACAGTGGCTCTTTTGACTTCTAGCCGCTGTTCTTTCAACGCCACGAAAAGCTTCGCATAAGTTTCCCTCGACTCAGCGAGAGAAACCAGAGTGTCTTCTGCATTATTTAGACTGGTTTCAGACACAGACACATCGAGTGATTCTTTTACCCTCAACTCATAGCTACCGAAACAGCCAAAAGCCTAGCAGCAGTCTGCCAACGAGCATCCCTCTGGCGCTCCTCCGTCAAGTATTGGTTGCTTGGAACCTTGTCGCAAAGTTAATCCCGATAAGAAAATGGGGAATGATTGTTTGAAGATTTGTCTGTACTGATCACGCCATCAGCTATCTGCAGCCACCATGCCACCAGCATCTCGTCAACAACCATCTCAAATATCAGCCACTATTTGTGTACAAGTTGTCGGTCCATGCTGGTAGGTGCGGATAGAAATCCAGACAGACTCCTGACTCTGCTCCACGTTTTCTTTCTCAGTTCAACTTTCGTATGTTGGACTTCACCCTTGGGCTCACTGGAAAGGCTATCATCGGAAAGGACAACGTTATCGCTACAGGGTCCTTCTTTTGTTGTTCAGTGATGAAAGAAGCCGTCAGGACCAGACAGAAGCGCGTATTTGGATCGTCGTCAAATTTGGATTACTCTGAGAACAGGCGAAGGGGTTTCAGGATGACAAAAAACGGTGACAAACACAGGATGCAAAGAGCACAGAAGCCGAATGGTGGGAAAAGCAGAGAGCGCGAGCGATGATGAGAGGAACGCGCAAATCAACACTACTTTTGATGACTACCTAATCCACCACTCCATCAGAGAGTGACCAAGTTTCTGTCTTTTGCATTTCAGTACTATCGCCCGCTCCCCCTTTGCGCCCAATTCAGACTGCGCCAATTTAGAATGACTGACTCTCGGGTACACAGTCAAAGGCAGCAAGCGCGTACAATTCAGTCACACTATCCTTGTCGCCGCCGGCATGCAACTGCCGATATCTTGTTTAACATATACATGATTGTAATTGTGCTCTTTTGTTTAAGCGCTGTTGATTAAGCTTGTCCGGCGGCATGGATTTGTACCAGGAACAGGGCGACTCGGTAGTACTAAGCACATTGACACCAAGACAGCCCGTCTAAGCCACGGCGTCTGAGAAACCATCCTTCTTGGTAGACATATACTCGACGAATTGTGCGCTAGTTTCTACGTCTGCATGCTGGGCTGTTGTCTGTTGTACCGACGCACGCGCCGCAGCGCTCGTGTAACTGACTGTGTGCTGCTGGACATTGCTCAAGTCCGCCTTGCCACGCCCTCGATCAGTGGATGAGTCAAAATAACCTCCGTTAACTCAAAGGCCATCTTGTCTGCAACGTAAAAATCGTAGCAAGTAATAGGTACCTATTACATGTTAGCGCCTTCAGCAGTGATGCTGTTCTTTGTCACAAGCATCTTTCCGTGCAAGGTACAGAGTATACGTGATACAAGATCTCGAGTCCCCATCAGAGGTAGGTAATAGAGGTCAAGTCCAGATGAACTGTCTAAATTTGGGAGAAAGGCTCTGCGCTGGAGACTACCGCGTATATATACCAGAGCATTTCCTCGGCCGTGGCCCAGAAAGCCTACATTTTCCACAACGTTAAAATTTTTTAACAATGTGCTGGTCCAAGCCGTTTAACGCCGTCTTCTCGTTATGTGGACACAGTCGGCTCATGGAGACAGTGGAACAATGCGCAGTGTGCCCCCGCGTGCAACACACACTGGGGCGATCGTCATGTCGCGGGACAAGGCGTCGTGTACTACGGTGATCCGTGTTCCGATGGTCTAAAAGATGGCGCTCTGGAGAAGAAAGCGCATGACCATCTCGCCTGGTCGAGGCGACACGGGTGACGGGCTTCACAAGGTGGAGAAGATTGAGGAGTCGGCGGCACGGCGCAAGTACGTCTGCCAAGCTTATCTTATATACTAACATAATTCTTTCAGTCTCTGCTGAAGCTCTTAGTCGCCGGTCAATCCCTGATAGGCGCCCTTCGTTGGAGTTGGCATGGCCGTGGTACGGACATATAGACAGCGCAAGTCAACAACAGCTGGCATCGTTGGTATGTGGCCCAACTGCGGAACCATGGGATGAGTTGATAGTTTACCAGGAATTGCAGAATCGGTGTGCCTATTTACAGCCATACTACATGTCGGGCAGTCAAGCGCGCGTCATAACAGCTTCGTAGCACCTTCGGAGCGTGTCACCACACATTTCAAAGACCTACTACACTCATGACTCGAATGCATCTCAGTCACTGCTGAACCACACGAATACATTGAGTCCGGAGCATCTTTCTGGGCGTCTCGCCTGAGAACGAAGATGATAGCAGTTAAGATTGGGGTATGGTACCAGAGTCGGTGAAATATTTAAACACGTACGCGTCCCAGAATTAAAAGCACTTTATTCATCATCTACCGCATCAAAGTTAGGAAGACACATGCCAGACTTTGGTGAATCTTTGACGAGTTTCTACGCAACCACACAACGACTAAAGTCCAACGAGGAGACTGTCGACCGAGACCATGGCGCCCCTCGTGATAATCAATTTCGGAGATCCCCCCGCCCCTGATAGTTACGGATATGACGAAAGCTTTGAGGGGGAAAGGCGCCGAGTCCCGGCGCGTCGGGGCCCGCCGGGATTGACACGCCATGGAGAAGATGATGCACGAGATGACACCGAGCCCCCAAGGCGGGTTGGCGAGGCGGCCCTGACTGAGCTGGGGACCACCATGGTAGCCGCCCTCGCCAGGGCCGCCAGGGCGCTGGAGCCGGATGAGAGGCGGGCCGCGATGCCAAGGCCGTCTGGCGAGAGACCGCGAGGGGGACCGAGTGAGATACGGGCCGAGCACCGGGTCCATGTCGAAGTCCACATGCCGCCGCCTCGGGTGTCGAGCGGCCATTCAGATCCGATCGTGGTGAACTTTCCAGGCTGGATGACTCCGCGGCCGCCGCCAGGGCGACCTGCCGGCGGGTCTAGGCGCAGGGAGTCGGAGCGCAGCGCGCGTTTCAGTACAGACTTTGCTTCCAGGTCAGAGTGGCGCGACGACGAAGACGGGTATGAACGGGACATTCATTCGACGTCAAGCGACATAATTATGCGTCCGCGTCATGCTAGACATTGATGAGAATGGAGCGATGAGAATGGAGCGATGAGAATGGAGCGATGAGAATGGAAGGCAGATTTCGATGGAAATGGAGCGACGAGAATGGAGCGATGAGAATGGAGGGCAGGTTGGTATTTGTTTGATATTGAGCACAGAGACGAAGTAGTAGTTATATGAGTGAATACATAAATGTGTCCCAGTTAAGTTTTGTAAATGCGTGGTCGCGAAGCCGTGTTGATTTCGTGTAAGATGTGCAAGGGTGGAATAAGGCTGATGATGGTGGGCAGTAGCTCAAGAAGTGCAAGATTAATGCACACCCTTTTATGTGCATAGATAGGTAGAGGGTGAGATGAGTTCGGCACTGGGGAGCGGACACTGTGCTTCCAAGTGGCGCACAGTGTGAAGAGCTGTCACTGCCGATTTTGCGGAGGTAGGCAACGTACGGTGGTGGGTCACCAAATGCCACTGTGCAGCTTGGTGCCCCTCGAGACACACAAAAATGCACAGTGCGGGGAAGCGAGCGGGCTGTCTGACAGGGCCCTTGGTTGCCCGGAGAGGTCCCGCCATGGCTGTTGACATGATGTTTCCGGCGTAAAAACAAATGGGCAGAATGAAGCGGCGGTTGTAATTCCGTCCTACCAAAAGGCAGAATGGTTCGCTTGGAGACAAGTGAGCTAACTATAGATCGTAGATCTCGGGCATCTGGGAACCAGCCAGGTAGAGCAACTGGGGAGAGAAGTCGTGTGGTAGGTTATTATTAGTTAGGTGTGTGCTGTGACAAGGCTTGCAGCGTCCTGTGTTTTGTTTTGGAGGTCTCAGCGCAACGGGCCAATCAGTGAGCTTCCCTGCTTCCTTCTACAGCCGCTGCCTGAAAGCCTGTCGAAGCCTGTGGAATTACGTCGCCTTTGGCCTAACAGCGTCCCGTCGAAATTAAGGAGACCAGTTGCAAGACAGACTGCCGACTTGAACTTGCTTATTTTCACCACCAAAAGCATCAGCCGCTTCATTTCCACAGACTCTCGCTTGGTGCAGCTCTAGGTAGTCGTTTCCTCCGCGACGCCCCATCCCAGCGCAAAGAGGGAGGTATTCACTCACCCAACTAGTCATGGCAAGGCAGGGACAATTTCGCCCTTTACTTCTTGTCCTCTGCCTAAATCTTGCCAGAATTAAAATATTACATATGTTGACAACAGCATGACAAAAATTTATAGCAGTGCAGTCTGCTGCACAACTGTAAAACCTCCCCTAAACACCCAACCCACAGCACGCGTAACTGCCCTGCATCTCGCTACTGTGCAAAGTGGGCACGCGAGGTACTTGAGACGGCAGCGTTTTTAGCTGTGATTTACCGCAAAGTTGCTCGGCCTGCCAGGTACCTCTCCTTGGCCGCCGACAATTCGCCTCTCCCCCCAGCTTCTGCTGCCACAGTCTCTCTCCTCCTGCTGCACCATCAACCCCCCAATTCCGCTTTGGGCCTCCCGTTGTCTTTTTTTCTCTAACCTACTTTCTTCATTTCCTCCTCTTGATCTTTTTCCATCCCTTCCTTTCTCTCCTCGCCCGTCTGCTGAAATAGAGGAATTTTTAATAAACCGCCGCATGACGACTTTCTTCACACCTTACAATCATGTCGAGCGCAGAAATCAATCAAGTGCTCGCCAACTCGCTGTCGCCTGGTATGTTGTGGTTCCCCCCCTCCATGTCCCAAACGCACACTTGAGAATCGCCATCACACCGCGCTTGCGTTTGCGCGTGCTTCAACCCGACAATTCTCTAACTAGCCTTCGTCCAACAGATGCGGCACTGCGAAGTGCGGCCGAGCAGCAACTCACCCAAGCTGCCGAGAGCAACTTTGTAAGTAACAGTCACCCAGCTACCCCTCAACGCTCCTCTGCACGCCCTGCACGCCCGTCTCTGCCCAGTCACATGCTCACCGCTCTCGACAGCCTCTCTACCTCGCGACCCTCGTGCAGGAACTCGCCAACGAACAAGCCCAGGGCTCCATCCGAGCTGCCGCCGGTATCGCCCTCAAGAACGCCTTCACAACCAGGGATTTCGCCCGCCACCAGGAGCTACAGGCCAAGTGGCTCCAGCAGACCGACAATGACACCAAGAACCGCGTCAAGGAGCTGACCCTCCAGACCCTCGCATCCTCCAACGCACAGGCTGGCAACGCCGCGGCCCAGGTCATTTCTTCGATTGCCGCCATCGAGCTACCCCTAAACCAATGGGCCGAGCTCATGCCCGCCCTCGTCAAGAACATCAGCGAAGGTGCCGACCACCAAAAACAAGCCTCCCTCACCACCATCGGTTACATCTGCGAGAGCCAAGACCAAGACCTCCGCCTATCCCTTGGCCAGCACTCCAATGCCATTCTCACGGCCGTCGTACAGGGTGCCCGCAAGGAAGAGGCCAATCCTGAAGTCCGACTCGCTGCCATCACCGCCCTCAGCGACTCTCTCGAGTTCGTCCACAACAACTTCAAGCATGAAGGCGAACGAAACTACATCATGCAGGTTGTCTGCGAGGCCACCCAGGCTTCCGACGCTCGCATCCAGCAGGGCGCCTTTGGCTGTCTTAACAGAATCATGGCCCTCTACTACGACAACATGCGTTTCTACATGGAAAAGGCCCTCTTTGGCCTCACCATCCTCGGCATGAAGTCGGACGATGAAGACGTTGCCAAGCTGGCTGTCGAGTTTTGGAGCACTGTCTGTGAGGAGGAAATTTCCATCGAGGATGACAACGCTCAGGTCGAGACTTCCGACCAGGCTCGCCCGTTCTACAACTTCGCTCGCGTTGCCGCCCCAGAGGTCATTCCCGTTCTCCTTCAGCTTTTGACAAAGCAAGACGAAGACGCCACCGACGACGAGTACAATCTGTCCAGAGCCTCTTACCAGTGTCTGCAACTCTATTCTCAGGCTGTCCGTGCTACCATAATCGCGCCTGTTTTGCAGTTTGTCGAGACCAACCTCCGTGCCGACGACTGGCACAACCGTGATGCTGCCGTCTCCGCATTTGGTGCCATCATGGAGGGTCCTGACGAAAAGGTCCTCGACCCCATCGTCAAGCAGGCCCTCCCTATTCTTATCACAATGATGGACGACCAGTCCCTCCAGGTCCGAGACTCCACCGCATATGCTCTGGGACGTGTTACGGAAGCTTGCTCGGAGGCTATTGACCCCCAACAGCACCTGCCCACTCTCATTGAGTCTCTGTTCAAGGGTCTTCTCAGCAACGCCAAGATGGCCCCGTCTTGCTGCTGGGCTCTCATGAACTTGGCTGAGCGTTTCGCCGGCGACTTTGGTGTCTCTGCCAACCCCATCACTCCTCACTTCAACAACGCCGTCAGTTCGCTCCTTGACATCACTGCGCGCACCGAAGCCGACACCTCCGTTCGCACCGCCGCTTATGAGGTGCTCAATGTTTTTGTCCAAAACTCTACTACTGAGAGCATGCAACCCGTCGCTTCGCTCTCTGACGTCATCATCAAGCGCCTCGAGGAAACGGTTCCCCTGCAGCAGCAGGTTGTCAGTGTCGAGGATAAGATTACGCTGGAGGAGATGCAAAATAGCCTGTGCACGGTTCTCCAGGCCATTGTGGGCCGTCTGGAGAAGGAGATCGCTCCTCAAGGAGATCGCATCATGCAGGTTCTCCTTCAGATCCTCAGCACCGTTGGCGGTAAGTCCAGCGTCCCCGAGGCCGTTTTCGCCGTCATCAGCGCTCTCTCCACTGCCATTGAGGAGGACTTTCTGAAATACATGGAGGCCTTTGCTCCTTTCCTCTACAACGCTCTTGGCAACCAAGAAGAGGCAAGTCTCTGCTCCATGGCTATCGGCCTGGTTAGCGACATTACCCGATCCTTGGGCGAGCAGAGCCAGCCCTTCTGCGACAACTTTATGAACTACCTCCTCAATAATTTGAGAGTACGTAAACTCACATCCTCGTCTGACCACACCATCCTAACCAGACTGCAGAGCCAAACTCTCGGCAATCAGTTCAAGCCCGCCATTCTCCAATGCTTTGGTGATATCGCATCTGCCATTACCGGCCACTTTGAGACGTACCTCTCTGTGGTTGCTCAGGTCCTCGAGCAGGCCGCCACCGTTACGGCTACCCCCGATGGTCCCTACGAAATGTTTGACTACGTCATCTCTCTCCGTGAGGGTATCACTGACGCCTGGGGCGGCATTATTGGCGCCATGAAGTCGAGCAACAAGAGTAAGTCGGGAGTTCAAACTTGTCCCAGCCGATATATACTAACATCTTTTAGCGCAAGCCCTTCAGCAATACGTGCCCGCCATCTTTCAGCTTCTTGGTGTGATTGCTAGCGACTCTACCAGGAGCGAAGGTCTGCTACGCTCTTGCATGGGTGTTATTGGGTATGTTTTTTAAGCCTTGACGCCATGATGATGAGACTGACATGGACAGTGATCTTGCCGACGCCTACCCCAACGGCGAGCTGGTGGACGCTTTCCGCCAAAGCTGGCTCACTGGCATGATCAAGGAGACCAAGACAAACCGCGACTTTTCTCCCCGCACCATTGAGACTGCTCGCTGGGCTCGTGAGCAAGTCAAGCGCCAGCTTGCTGGTGGTCAGAACGCCATGACCTCCTAACTTTGCTACCACAATCGCTCTCTGATGCCCAACATCACGGCCAATCCCTTCTCCCTTCCCCATTTCACATCACTGCATAGCCCACGATCGCCACGCCTTTCACGTGTATATAGACCCTGTTGACACTACATTTCCCTTGAAGCAATACCCCTTATTCACGACGCATCACCAATACCTCATCACCTGTCACGTCATTAGAATCTCTATTCTCTTGCCCAATATAACACAAATTTCCCCCCTTGTCAAATCCCCCATTTTTTTTATTATCATTTATCTGTCTTTTCAGTGCAACAGTCTGCATTTTCGACGGAATAGAGATGGTTCATGTATGTCTGCCCCCAGTTGTTCTGTGACTGGGCAGCCAATTTCAAAAGTCATGTAGAGAAGGATATCAAAAAGAGTTTTTTACGGGAGTACTGGTGGCCGGACAATTTCCGTATCTTTTTTTTTTGTCTCCTTTTTTTTTTAATTTTGATGGTCAAACTCGGAAGAGCTCCATTATGTGTTTTTGTCTTCTTTTCCCTCTATAGTCCTTCATGCCAAACCCCCTTATCTTATTGTTCGTTTGATCCGTCGTTGTTGCTGATGGTAGGAGTAAATAACAAACAGGCCCAAGCCTAGCCAAGCAGAATTAGAGGACAAAGTACACTCTACATTGTCCACATTTCAATGAAAACGGGTAATTGGGGCGCGTAGAGCAAATATCCAGGCAGGAAGGAAACAGCAGCAGCAGCAGCAGCAGACTTTTAGACCTAGAGAATCAAGTGAATCTCAGTAATCACCGTTAGATCCTGGGCTCGTAATTTGAAAGGCGTACATCAAAGACGATTTAGCTGTCTTGCGAAAGCAAGTCATGGGGATTTCCGTGGGTATGCGCAGCCAGCCATAGAAGGAGTTAGCTTCCACTAGCATTGCAAGGTGACTTTGAGAAAACATGTAACATTCCGAAAAACTGTAACTTTGCGGAAAAATGTTTTCAAGGAGAATAATTCGACTTCATTATTATACGACTTCCTATACTGAAAAATTGAGCAAATACATGTTCATATACGCTGTGACTGAAACCAAGGCTGAGTAAATGTCAAGAAATGAAACCAGCGCCCCCTACTCCTAGCAAATGTGGTATTATGCCTTTGGCGAAAGAAAAAGAATGAAGGAACAGAGAGAATGAAAACAATGCAAGACCTGTGGCAAAAACCTACATTGTGTGATAAGGCATCTTCCTTACCAACAATGACCGTTTCAAAGGGTCGGCTCGTTGCGAGCCTAGGTAGTCGTATCCATCACTTGATCGTATACACCGGGCGTGTGCGTGTAAATGTTGGTCGGCTGCCATAGGTCAAATGGCAACCAGGTGTGCGGATCGTGTTCGCCGTCAAACTGGAATAGCAGCTCATGATCGAACCCATCCGACAGCGGCGACTGATGCGACGAGAGGCCGGGGATGACCTGGCCTAGCATGAGATTATTCGTCATGTACCCCTGCTGCTGCTGCTGCTGCTGCTGATGGGGTGGCAAGTTGGCAAAGCCTGGAATCAGCATGGTGACCGCATCGGATTGCTGCTGGTGCTGCTGCCGGCGACCAAGGTGGGCGGGGACAGGAGACGGTGCTGCAACGCCGGCGAGCGGCCAGCGCGGAGCCATATCCGCAGTGTTCGATATCTGGTGATTGGGTTGCGCGGCGTTGTTGTCGGCTGAGTTGGTAACGGATCGTAGGATGGAGACTTGACTGTGATGATGCGGACCGCCGAATTGAAGCGGAGCAGAGTGCGCGTCTGGCCGTGATTGTAGTGATTGGCTCGTTTGGTACTGGCTGAGGTAGGAGCGGTTGTGCGGCGGTTGGAGTTGCTGTATCGGGGACGAATGGGGTTGGTTCATCTGGTTTGCGTAGTGAAGGTTGGTCTGGGCTTGTCCGTGGGTGCTTGAACCCAGAGGGCTTTGAATAGGGTCATGGCGAGGCACACCCGTCAGGTTAGACGTTGCAGAGCCCGGCTGCGTGCCAGGCACAGGCAGTGCTCTATCTGGCATGGCCGCAACTGCAGCCACTGATTCGGCGGATTTCGAGATGGGCGGCGGCAGGGGATGGATGGCTCGCGGGATGGGGTCCTTGCCATCATCCATGCTGCCCTCAGTTGTAAGTAGCGTCAACTTAGGATCGCGGGAGAACTTTTCCAGAGATTCTGCCCAACGAGATGCCAATGGCCAGACTTCCTTGCTTTCGTTGAGAATATTAATCGTTCTTTTGAGCATATCGGGCCCCTTTTGAGCTATAGAGGCGTCAGGGCAGATTTCTGGGTATTTGCACAGGTAGGTCGAAAAAAGGCCGCAGCTGTAGACGCAGAAAGAGGCGATTTGGGCACCAACACTTTCATCCGGGGTTCGATCTGTGAATTGGGCCTCGATTTGTTCGTAGAGCCACCGAACGTTTCGAAACAAGTCTAGAGCCAGGTTTGAGAAGAACGGTTGTTGTCGCGTTTGTTTGCTCTGTATCAACTCGGCCAGATAGGGCCGACGAAGCACAATGTTGCACAGCCTCGTCATCATGGTGACGCAGAGGTAAGCCAAGTCTTCGCCCACGTTTTTGTATTGTCGTAGCAGCTCGTGACTGAATAAATGGTTGGGTGGTAGCAATTCTTCCCACTCTTTCAAGGTTGTCGCCATTTTCGCAAACTCACTGTTGGAATCCCACGGGTTCGAACTACGAGTTTCATACACAGTACTTCGACCGACAGTCCTCCAAAGGTTATGTATTTGCATGAGAGTGGCAAAGAGGGATCGATTTCTGTCAGATATGAGGGCGGGTTTATCCTTGGCGGGCTGAGTCCCGGCCAATGCGGCGCGCGAGGCTGGCTGAACACCATTTGCAAAGTCATCCTCGTCACAAGGAAGCAAAGTGGTGATGTCGGCAGCAGATAAGGCTACTGGTGAGACTGGGCCAGAGTGCAGATTGTCCTGGCTGTGGAGCATCCAGATCGTGCGACGGGCTGACTCGGCCACCATGATTGCTTCTCGGGTCGGATTGTTAAGCTTATATGTCTCTTCTCGATGCAGCATCATGAGTGTAGCCATGCGAATCGCAACGCCCATGTTCATCTGTGTCGTATCAGCATCAAGCGTCAACCGAGGAGGCGTTGGGGTTTCTAACATAGCTATTGTTTCTCAAACCGCTCCCATGCTGGGCAATGCTGAGCAGATAAAAGGCCTGGCACAGTTCCAGCGAAGGCTCGGCATATACCTGTGCAAGGGATATCCTAGAGGCACGCTCCATGAAGAATTCGGCAGCCTTGACGCCGGTGCCGTATCTGGCGCATAACGCCGGTGTCATTCGGGCGGAGACGCTCAGGATGCTCAGCAAGAGAAACAAATTACACGAGTGAGGGCTCATGCGCAGCTTTTCAGGGTATTGCCTCTTGGGGAGAAAGCCAAGCTGAAAGTAATAACGGGTGAAGCGATTGACACCATCGACGAGCTCATCTAGGGGAGGCAAGCCGTCCCACGAGTCGGCGGGCGGCTCTTCTGGACGCTTTGCTTTTACAGCGGCCCCTTTAGGCCTTTCAGCTCTCGTACGAGGGTGCCGATAGTCCCGGTCAAGGTCAGGTTGGCCACGAGATGGAAATTCGCTGTGGTAGGTGGGGTTATATCAGCATGTGCTATTTTTCTAGTCCATGGTATACGTCAACGCGTCTTACCACTCGGTTGCGGCTTCTGGACCACTTTCTCGGCATGATTTACAGGGAGGTTTTCCCTTGTCATGAATGCATTTCCGTCTCAGGCGACGGCAACTGGGTGCACGGACAGAGCGGTTAGCAGGCGACACAAGGTCTCAACAGTCTCGGCAGTGGACTTTAGTAGCTGGACTTACGCGCGACAAGCGATGGCGGCTCTTCGCTTGATGGCAGTCTTTGAGGGCGCAGCGGACACAGCGGACAGCTGAGTGGACGTCGATGGACTGGCAGAGACATGTGCAGTTGGTGATGTGGACGCAACGGATGAGGCAGCGGTCGAACCCAACGCGGAGCCAGCATATGAGGAGGTATTGGCGCCGGGATCCATCACGAAGGGCGGCTGGGACGCCTTGACGACGTTTCAAGGCCCGCAGATGGTTCCCTTGACCCTCCGAATCCAAGCGTGTTAATGATGATGGATATTGCCGGAGGATTCACCAGCAAGGCTAACTGTGGTTCCTTGGTGTTGTTTGTTGGTGGTTGGGAGGGGCGCGGAGATTTGCCTGCCGGAGCCTGGCGGCGGTACTGCCGAGCAGAGAAAATGGACAAGGGCCAACTTTAGCTGCCTTGCTGCCCCTCTAATTACAGAGGGCTCGTCAGGTTAGGTAGGGCCCTTGGGGGCTGTTCTGGCGGCAGGCAACGCTTCAGCTGGATCGCAGAGATGGTGTGGCGGCTTAGAGGAAGATCTACCCGATGGCGCCGTTTGAGACCGACAAGGAAAAAAAGAAAATGTGCGACAAGACGTTTTATTCAAAGTCAGCGAACGGTTTCAATTTTGAAAATAACCTCTCAATAAGAATTGCAACCCTGCGCCATGGTCCGGCGACCGGGAACCACTGCCAGGGCTCTCGCAAGGTGAAAATGTCACGTGAGCTGCACGTTTATGACGAACGGACGAGCGAGAACCGGCTGCTGCTGTTTGCTGATTCACCATTCCCGATCTCCGCCGACTTACCGAGTTGATCACCACCACTCGCATCCACTGCCCAGGTAGCCCCTCACTTGTTTCACATGTCAGCAAAATCTGTCTATCAAATTGTCCGTGTCGATCAATATCGCCGAGCGCGAGTCAGTTCCTTGCACAGATGTAGCGTCTGACCTAACGGCCACGGACGGGACCGACTTGTCGGCCGCTCGCGATGCATCATACCCTACACCAGAGCAACATGCGAAACATAAATGCACGAGACCTCAACTGACGCGACAAGGAAGTAATCAGACTACTATCCTTCCAAAAAGTCACCAACAACCACTGAATCAGACCTCTGCAACTACCTACTCTCGTTGGCGTTGTAGATAGAACGACTACCAACACCGCGGCCTATACCGCCGTGCTCGCGAATATCTCTGCCCTCCTCGCGTTTGTCAAAACGCCGACGCTGACTGCAAAGAGAACTATAAACATGGCAATGGCGCATGGTTGCGCATTTTCCAAGTCTCAGGAGCCTCAAAACCGCGATCATTCTCTTCATGAAGCCTTTGCTCAGCAAGACCCAGAGAATCGGTCAAATCTTCTTTCCTCCAGAGCAGTGCTCATCCACACCGGGGTCATCGGACTCTAGGCAACCTTGAGTGCCTTCTCTTCGGCGGTTTGAGCGAGTCAAATCTGTTCTGTTGCGGCAATGCCTCTTTCAGGCGTCTTACCATTCGTCCTACCTCCAGATACCGTGGCGGATCTCACGACAGTATTTCACCGTATCTCGAATTTCTTCTACTACTTCCATCCGATCATGCCCAAAACGTGTTTGGCATTCTTCAAAAGCTTTCTAGATGAGTATGGAACGGAGCGTCTCGTTAACTGGCCTCAGTGCCGCCTGCTCATCTTCTTTGTCTAGCTTCAACTCAATATAAGAGAGCCGGCCCTCAGATGCAGCAAATTCCGAGCACTACGCCGGTCGAATTTGCGAGAGAGAAAGGTCTTATAGTCCTGCATCGCGGCATATAGCGAGTCAGATGCGGCAAGCCTACGCTCCCCGTACCTTTTCCGACATCCATGTACTCTGGCTGTGGCTCCTGTGTTCCTACTATGTGTTTCAATAGCCGATATATGCGATGATGTGATTTGAAAGACGTTTTCTCCAGAACGCAGAATCATATTCGCGGGCAGCTTCTATATTGAATAATGGAAATCAAGCCCATCAGCCCACCAATCGCTCTGCTGCCTGCTCACCCTCCTGAATAACGACGTTGTGCGAGGCGCATTTCAGCTCGTTGCTGCCCAACCGAACGCTTCTACCACGCCTGACCGCTCATCAGCCGCAGCGGTCAAATGCAATATTCCGCCACATTTCAAGCCTCTTTGCTGATACAATAGTACCCGGCCACTCAACCTTATGCCGTTTTCGGACCCTCATTTGAGGCATAACATATTTACCTTGGACCCCTATTTTTGACCTTCTCAGCAATGTGATCTCAATGCCATGTCCGGCCGGCTCAAACAACCAGAAAGCACTCGCGCACGGTTTGCAGTCGGCCCCGGATAGGGCCACTGCCGACAGGTCGGAGGATTAATGCAATTAATTTGCGCCCTGCTCACACGACACACCAGGCAATAGTCGAGTCCACCTGCCACTGATACAATACCCATTGTCTAGGTGGACGACCCGAGCAGCACAGCCATCTCACATAGCAACGCCAGTGTGGGAAAGATGGGAAATTACTCGACAGTGGATGTGAGGGAATGGTCCACGATTCGGGACTTGCCGCGTACAGAAATGCATCTACCCAGCCGCACGCGCTTTAGGATAATTCGCAGTTGCGCTCGCCAACTATCCTTCTCATCGTTTCCCATTGTCCTGATCAAGTGATGAAACTCCCTGGCATTGCACCACAGAGCGCGGTTCGGGCATCAGAGTTCCCGAGATTCGCGGACCACTCGATAGTGTTACAATCAGGGCACTCCTAGACCGGAGCTCCATAGTCAACGTAGTTTCTGAAATCTCTGCGAGTGGCACAACCTTCACATCGATACTACCGACACGATGGTAATGACCATTCTTGGTGGCAACGTTGCCGAAAGCATCGGTCGAGGTGTCTATCATTTCAAATTCAAGGCTTTAAAAGGTACATTTTTCCAGAACTTTCACGTGCCACGCGAAAACATAAATGGCGTGGTTCTAGGAAGAAGGTCTCTTGACCAGACAAAGACCCTCGCACAGCATTCTTGCCGCATTAAATATGCTGTCCGTCCGTGTATCTAGAGAGGCAGACACTAGTTTTTCTAGACGAGGCTCCAACGTAACGTATACGTTCTCCTAGTTCCGCCAGCGATGCAGGTAGGCGCATAACGACACATACAATACTCCGTAGTGCGCAACTCTATCTAACCCATCAGGAAAAACGGCGTAGTCAAAGTACCTCTTCAAAGCGAGCCTACCAAGAATGACCATTGAGAACTGAAAATCGCGCAGAGAAACTGGAAAACAGCTGTGGATAGCGTCGTGGCCGGATCCTCAAAGACCCGTCAAACAAAGAAACGAGGCGCAGAAAGAGGCACTTTGGGACAAGATAAATCTAGACCGCTGCCGAATCCTGCACCTTCACTGACTCTCAGCCGACCTGAGCCTAGGAAGAGTACCCGTCTCAATACTTCCACTAGCAACTCTTCGATTGGCCGCCTGGCAGAAAAATCTGGCACTTCACAAGATGAGTGCATAGACGGCGATGCTAGTTAGCTATATCCAAGAGAACAGTGTATTTTGTATATAAGCTGTTTTGTCACCGCCATGTGTCATAGGAGTCATAAAAATGCGTCTAAATCAGGTTTCATTTGCCTTCATTTTACCGCAGGCACTCGTAAGTTCTCCTCATAAATCTATGTCGATCTCATGATGCTCTTCAGTCTTTGGAATCTTGATCAGTAATTGCTTGAAATTCTCGTTTCCACGAGAACATACCTTTTAATACCCTCTGTCACAATGTCCGGGTCTTGTGTATACACCAGCCTAAACCAGCCCGGCTTGTTCGCGTGCTCTTCCGCAGGGTGCACAAACACGCCGGCCGCCAGCGCCTTCTTCGCCAGCGCACACTCGGCATTCTCCTCGCCGTCTAGCTCCGCCGGCAAATGCGCCTCCAAGTCGATCCACACAAATAAACCCGCGTTGGAGCCTCCGAGGAACGGAATGCCCGCGTTTCGCAGCTCCGCGACGACGTGCGCGTGCGCCTGCTTGATGCGGCTGCGCACGGCGTCAATGTAGGCGCGGCACCAGACGCGGTCCTCGAGCATGATGCAGGCCATGCGGATAATGGGCCCGGCCGGCTTGTGGAAGCGCAGGAGGCTGTCGAGGGCGTGCAGGACGGGCTGGCTGCGGGTGACGAGGGCGCCGAGCTTCATGCCGCCCGAGGCAAAGTCCTTGGCGAAGCCGTACTCGACGTGAAGAAGGTCGGCATCGAGGAGACCCCGCGGGTCGATGGAGAGGATAGAGGTAAAGGGCACGGCGGCGGGGTCGTCGGAGGCGAAGACGGAGCAGGCGTAGACTTCGTCGCTGATGAGATGGATCTGGTGGTGCTGGCAGAGCTTCATGAGCTCCACGAGCGTGTCGCGGTGATAACATTGGCCTGGATGAGTTAGCCAGTTTTCTTTTGTGAAAATGGAATGGAGACGACCTTACCGAGAGGGTTGTTGGGGTTGACGATGAGGATGGCTCTCACCCTAATGCCAGCCGCCGCGGCGTCGGCGAGTGCCTCTTCGTACTTTTCAATGGCGCTCACCTGGAGGCACGTCTCGGCGTCGGTGTCGGCGTACAATACCCGGATCTGCTCACGGTTGCCAAAGTCGAGCTCGAAGCGTCCGTAGATGGGGCGGTTCAGCAGGATGGCGTCGCCGGGATCGGCCACGGCCCATGCCAGCATGTCGTGTAGCGCGCTGCACGAGCTGGTTGCGCGGACGTGCTCGGTCTCGATGGGGAGGCACGGTTGCAGGTACTCTGTGAGGTGCGCGGCCAGCGCCTTGGGGAAGCGGTCCGTGGCGCCATAGTTGAAATCGTCGACCTCGAACGTGACCTGGGCCTCGGTGAGCGAGGGCGTCGCACAGACCGACTTCTTGCTTGCGACTTACATTGCGGTTAACGAAATCGCACACCTCCGGAACAACAAGTTTCTATGTTTGACTATAAGTACATGTTTCACCTTCTTGGCAACAATTCTCTCAGTAAGGGCTCTCACGCACATTCTCGGCCAAGGCAAAGGAAATCACACCGTCTGGGTTCGTGTCCTTGTCGTAGGTCTGTCTCGTGGCAAACTTCCACGGAGCGCTCAGGAACTCGGCGGTGGCCTGCGCCCGCGCAGAGGTTCGGGCAGCCATTGTGATGTCGATATGGAGTAAAGCTTGACAAGGTAGTGAATAGTTTGAGTTGTTCATTGTAAAATGGCTGACCGAGATTTTGCTCCTAGGTCAAAGGGCCCAACAGAAGTGGGGGAGCTGCGCAGTAAGGCTGGCAACGGTCGACAATGACTGGAAGACTCAGACAGTCTTTGAGCAGATTTGAGGGATATATCAGACTGAAAGTATGCAATACAGGATGGCATTCAATTGTCACATCTGCAGACATCCTGCACGCAGCTGACGCTGTCATGTAGCTTCATGGCGGGTGAGGCGATAACCGAGACTATGCACCGTGATGTCCTGGCCTGACCCACCTCGACTATCCGATGGCATCCTTCTTCAATTCTGGCTAAAGGCCAGTGGGTGTTGTAATATACACGGTATTCTATGCAGTCATTCCCGGTACCTGCGGGGTATATGCGGCTAGCTGGTGGCTGGATCATAATTGAGGCAAGGATCCGATATAGCTGGAGTTGGAGACGAGGTCACTTCTCAGCGTGAAGAGCGATCGCTGAGTAGAACATGGCGACTAAACAAATAATTCCGAAAAAAAAAAGTGCGATCGCGCCTTAGCAGAAGTACTATTAGTTCTCTCAAAGGGCCCATATCGTCTTGGTTATCAATGCTTGCTGTTGGCTGGTTGCATGATCAAGGGACGTGCCAGCTGGCAAACACTCGATCATCTACCGGCAGCAAATTGCAAACGGCGCGTCTTAAACGCGTGATCCAAGTCCATTTTATTCTCAGCGTTTCTGACATGGCACACATTGGCCAATCGGCAATGTCTTCACCATCTTCAAACGCCGCCGCTTCACTTCCTGCCCAAGCCATGCGATTCCTATAAGCGCCGCCGCATGCACCGCCAGTCTGTCTCTTCAACCTTCTATCTATTACCTACAAAATGTTTTACAGTAATCAAAGTGCGCATGGACTTGTACAACCCTTGCTTTCACCCTCTTCTCGAGCTGACACTCCCCAGTTTTAACTAGCACGCAATATGGCGTTTCCACGATTTGGTATGCCCATCTCTAAAACGAGCAACCACTTGAACACGACTAACACGAAGCAAGGCTCATCGCCACCGTGGGCAAGTCACACCAAAAACGCGTCACGAAGAGGGCTATCCAAGATGTCAATGTTCCCCGCGCCTGTGGCAAAATCCTCGACCCTGGCGCGCCGCTGGCCCTGCGCCTTCAGGGAAATCTCTTATACGGCGTCTCGAGAGTCTTTGCCGACCAGTGCGGCTACCTCCTCTCTGATACAGAAAAGACACAAAACGATATGATGACTTTTTTCCGCGCCATCAAGTCAAGCCACCTCGATCTGCCAGATCCCAAGACCAAGTAAGCTTCGTGAACAACTCGCCGCCACATTCACTGTTTTGGCGCCAACCTTTTGCCTTGTTCTTTTTAGACGTGTGAGCATTACACTGCAGGATGATCCCACTTTCGACCCGATGAGCCAGCTTCCGCCGCTGGATCTCGCCGTCATTGACACGGAATGGCTGGCCATCCCCAGCCAAGGCTCTGCGACCAAGTTCTCGCAAATGTCTCCCCTCCAGGCCTACACGAGCGGACGCGGCTCCATGAACCGCCACACCTCGCTCATCAATCTCGAGCTTCCCCCGTCTTCCCACTCCCCCGGGAGCTACCAGATGCCCGCCCATCTCGGCCAGAGCAGCTCCCCCTACGCCAAACTCGGTCCCTTTGACAACATGCCCGAGTTCCTCCAGTCCCAAGAAGATGAGTTTGACGCAATTGCCGGCATCGGTCTCAACTTTGACGGCGACGGTAACCTCGTCGAGGAAGAGCCGGAGCTGCCCCCCTTCTTTGGCGACATGCCCTCCAACGTCTCCATGCCCGCCTCTGGCGCGCAACCTCTGCCTCTGGACGACCTCTTCCTCATGGGTGAAGAGCAGGCGCTTCATGACGCGGAAGCCTTTCCCGCCCGAGCCGCTACTCCTGCCAATAGGAGCAATAACCGCGTGGTCGTCTCTGAAGAAAATGAAACCGTCACCACGTCAGAAGTCGTGCAGGCAGCGGCGCCCGCCAAACGCCGGCGCGTGGCCCGCCGCGTCCACATGGTCGACGAGGAGACGGCCCTACCGTGCAGCCAGCAAAAGTACTGGCTCAGCCACTACGCCGACATCATGGCCGAGACGGCCAGACCCCGCGGCGGCACCACCGCCCCCGCGCAGGCCCGCAGGAACGCGCTCGCCTTTGTCCTGCACAACGGCCTCGCCAACGTCGGCCTCGTGGCCCGCATGACCGGCGTCGCTCATCCCCTCGCCGCCGCCTTTAGCGGCTGGAACGTGCTCTCGCAGCTGCACCCGGACGCGTTCGGTCAGCCCGAGCCCGAGACGCCGCGCCGGTCGTCCCGCCGCCGCAAGTCTGAAGAGGCATTTGGCGAGGACGACGAGGCCGAGAATCAGCGCAACGTGCGTCCCCGCCATGATAATCTCGAGCAGGCTGGCGAGATGGGCCGTGGCCAGTACACAGAGGGAATGCTACCGCCGCCGCCGCTGCCCAGCCAACAAGACAACTCGTACGTTGAAATGGGCATGGACGCGCTCCCGCCCATGGACGACCACCACTCATCGTCGCTCATGCCTTGGAGCCGGCCTGGCTCCGCCGCGCCAGGCTCGTCCGTCCGTGGCGGGCCGACGCAGCCCGGCAGCCCGCAGAAGCCCGGCCCCGCGCCGAGCCCGCTGCTGCACCGGAGCACCAACCTCATCGCGGACCTTGACCGCCACAGCGATCCCATCGACGCTCCGCCGGGCACGCCGTCGCAGGCGGCGCTGGACCTCGCCGCCCTCGACTCCTCCCCATCAGCCATAGACATGGACGCAGTGTTGGATTTCGCCGACGCCGCGTACGCGGGTCTCGACGCGGCCAGCCAGGCCTTTCTCGACTACGCGTCCAAGCGCGCCGTCGTGCACGGAGACGAAGAAGACGACGACGGGCCTGCGGGAAGTACTCATCGTCGGCGTTGGGTCGACTTTGAGCACATTGCGAGCCCGCTGAAACACGATGGCGCCGTGGCGGCGCAGGCTTTTTTGCATGTGCTAGCGCTGGCCACGCGCGGCGTCATCACAGTCCGCCAGGACAACAACGAGCACGGCACGGAGCCGTTTGGTGCTATTTACGTGGGTATCGACCTCTCCTCGGGCGGAGAGGAGTAAAGTGTTTATTTTTTCATGGATGGGTATTGGTTCTTTACTTTGCTTCTTGTGCATTTATTCTCTTGGGTGGGGGTTTACTACTGGCATTTACACCTGGACATTACTGGCATCTACGCTCGATATTTTCGACCATTCTTTTTTTCTTTGCTACGGGGTAAACAGAACAACAGTTCCGGATGGAGGGGTTCAACACTTATTATCAAGTGGTACAGTTATTCAACTGGCGGTTTTTTGTTTCTGGGGAAGAATACAACATGGCTCGTAGACTTCAAAGAATTCACTGAGGAGATGGGAACGACATCAAACAACTCGATACTTGAAACTTGACACAGGATGCAAATAAATAGCTTACACAAGAACATTGGAGAAACTACATGGAATTCTCGAGTCATGTGGCCAACTGCACTCGAAGAGATAAGATAATTGATTTCATTAATGCACACAAATTCACATGCATGCGTGGTATATTCTAGCCGTCAAATGGATCGTCGTCGTCACTTACGCCTTCGCGGTCCTCAAACACGAGGTACTCGGCGTCAGTTTCCTCACCAGCCTTGCCGGTAAGCTTCTCCCAAGCCTGGCCCACAGGCTGCAGCATGGTATCACGAAACGCCAAGTCGAGCACTGGTGCGCCAAATGTCACAATGTCATCTTCCTTGATATCTAGCGAGGGCGTTCTCGCCCCACGTTGCTCGTACTGCAGCTTATAAACGACTTCATGGGCTGTCGAGCCCTCTGAAGCAGCATGCAGTAGAGATGATAGGGCCATATCCAAGATGGCCATAGACGACGCTGTTGAAATTGTGCTCAGATAAACAATACCTAGCGCAGATGAGGTTAGCAACGGTGCTACTTCCAAATCAATGTGGTATAACAAGTGGATATTGGGGAGTGTAAATCAGGTTGTCAGAAGATTGATCGTCATTGTAAATCAGACAATGTAGATAAGTATTCATAAGGTGTATTCATCCGGACACTGGGAAACTTGCAGATGCGGAAAGAAAATGATTGACTTACATTGACCAGAAGGACATTCCCCCGTGTCGCTCGAGTGCACCATGGCGTAGATGGGATACTCTGACGCAAGCCCACTGCCGTCGGAGACTGAGCCGGTAGGGAATGCCACCACAACGGCGGACGGGGTCGGAGATCCTTCCACGACCGCTTCGAACACTCTTGGCAGAGCAGCGCCAATCACAGCGGTGATTCGCGTCAGGCAAACACCGTCTTCAGGGACGATTTGTGAGCTGCGGAACAATGTCTTTGCCTTCACGACCATGTCATTGGAGAGAGATATTTCCAGCTGGGTCGTCTCATCCGCACACTTTGCAACGTTTGTGATGCCTGTCCCGAGCATGTACACAGCGCCGCCGACAGCAGCAGCCCGGCATCCAACCTGGCACACCTCGGACAAGCCACCCCATTTCGGGTAGACGGCTGCGAAGCCAATGCCAAAGACACCCATGGAGCTCAGGTGGCGGCTGATGGCGACCAGTCCATCCTCGACCGTAATGTACCCATCGAGGCTGAGGGTCAGAGTGATGATGTAGGACTGCAGTGTGGTATCCAGCTTGAACTCGGAGCCCAGGAACTCGGCGAGTGGCTGATCAGCGTGTGGCCTCCAGACCTCGGCCTGCGGTTCCGACTCGTAGTCGAGCACAAACTTGAGAAACTTCATGAGCGACCGCTTGGCTCGAACTGGGATCACCGTACTTGAGAAGACGTCTTCTCTGGTGGACGGTATGCGGGTGAGCCTTGGCAGCGTCTCATCTGCCAAGGCAGGCTGGAAGATGAAAAACGATCCCACGGCCTGAAACTCAATCTGCCGGAAAGCCTTGGAGGAGACGAGCTTGTTGAGAAGCTCGGACCGTGCGTGGATCAGCTGCGGCGCGAGGGCTAAACTGTAGCCACGCGGCGACGGCACACCGTCAGCCTTGGTCACCTCGGCGGCGCGAAAAATCCCGGTCGCGTCGGGCGATGCATGCTTTTTGGCCCAGGCATCGGCTTCCTGTAGGCTAAAGGCAGCTTCGTTTTCTCCGTAGTAGCCTTCGGGATCGACGTGGAGGATATTCTTGCCTGACCGCGAGAGAGCCCTTTACGTTCCAACACGGGTCAGTCAGAAAATGTCAGGGTTCTCCGTAGGCGGACATCTGTGCGCCTTTTCGATGGAATCCAAGCTTACAGGGCAAAGAGGGACTGCTGTAACCCTGTGCCGCTGATAACTACATCCCAATCAGTGTCTGAAAGGGATTCCATGCTTGCGCAGAGCCTGCTGTGATGGAATGAGGTGGAAGAAGAAGAAGCGCAGGAGGAGAAGAAGAAGAAAAAACTCGAAGTGGTGCAGTTGGTCAAGTGGGGGCGCTGCCTCAGGTGGTGCCGCGGTGGTCCAATGTCAGGCTGCCAGGCTGCCAGCACCAGCGCGCCCACAAAGTTCTTCGCCAGTGTGGGAACTTTGTTTGGGCTTTCTCCTTCTTCTCTATCCGCTCGCCTCAAATTATCCTCCGCGTCGTCTTTGGCTTCTGGCCCGTGGCGTTGCGATTCTATTTGAATTGAGTGGTAGAGTAAGCTGTCGGCCGGTATCTACTGCCCTAGAATAACGTCTGAAAGGGTGGTTCGAATGGTTGATACATTTCACTGCAAAAATGACATTGTGTTTTGCTGGGGCAATATAACCCGCTACAGGATGGTAAATGTACCCCAAGCAAAGCGACCCGACCTTCTGCTTACGGACGGTCCTCCAATTGAGGGTATCATGCTATTTTTTTTATTGACGCTATGCTAAATTGACATGGCATCGGCGAAGCCCTTCCACCGCTTCTCAACAAGGCCAAGTAGCTGTTTTGACCGTAGATGCTCCGGCGTCAGCACGGTGCCGCCGTGTTTTGAAATGGACAGTATCCTTGTAGCTCCTCCAGTGCAATCAGCCACCACCATAAGCGTCTCGTCACAGAGTGACTCCTCCAACGTGTCTGGATCGACTAGCACCCAGTACTTGCCTTCGGTCGGGCGATCAGTTTCCTTGCCGGTGAAAACGACGGCTGAGCAGGCAATGGGGAAGCCATTGACGGACAGCGGCTTGGGAGATTTTCTCGAGCAGACAACCAGTTCTCTATCCGGGTCGTACCGAGCCTGCGGCAGCTTGGTATCGCGAAGCGCCGCCAGCGTGGCAGCCCAGGCGGCGTCCAACTGGTTTCCATCCAGTGAGATAAAGAAGATGTCAATGTAGAGCACCCAGTAGGCAATAACCTGGCGCTCATCGTTAAACTCATCAGCGTCTTCTGCATCCGCATCACGCATCTCGTCATCGTCCGCCATCGAAGGATCCGCCGTTTGTTTGTGCCATATGCGAAAGTCGGCCGCATCGAGAAGCTTGGAGCTGTGCAGTGCGGAGTAGACTCTTGTGCTGAGCGTCTGGGCGAGCGTCGAGGGTGGTCCGCCCGGGAGATTTTGGGGGGAGGAGCCGGTCGCCAGCTCAATGTTGGGGACGAGCAGGTCGTAGTCGCGCAGCTCCGACTCGGTGTTGGAGGCGCGGTAGTTGGGGATATTGGTCGTCAGGATGGTCTCGGCGCGTACGCCGCAGATGGCGGTCGTGTCGCCAATGCGCACCAGCGAGCTGCCGTGGGCGTGCGAAAGCGATGAGAGGTTGACTTCGGGCGTGCGAGGCTCGTCTGGGGCGCGGCCATTGCTTCGTGCAGGCGGAATGTCTTGGCTGGAGGGCTCGAGGTTGGCGAGCAGGTATGGATGCGGCGAAAGCTTCGCAAAGGTGGCGCGCGTCAGGCCAGCCTCTGCCATGATTGTGATGTGAAGTTGTAGTGATCAGAATTAGAGGGGATTCGTATTGCAAAGTTTCCGAAGCTGACGCAGAGTAAAAGCAGGCGGATTAGATATGGTTCGAAATTTGAGCAAACTGATTTTTGGTAGAAAACTCGAGCGTCGCTACCTCACCTGGTGGGCGGGGTGGGGCCAAGGACAGGAAAGACTCGAGTTGTGTACATGTAGAAAAAAAACCAAGCACGATGATATGAATCGATTAAAATCCTAATTTGGAGCCCAATTACATCGGTTGTGAATATTAGATTGAGCCATTTGATTTTCATGACGAGGCAGCAATAATTCAAGGACAAGCAACTGCCTATACAGAAATATCATTATAAGAATCAAGTTATCAATATGAGGCCCTTGACGCCCATTGACGAGAATTCATGTACTGCGTGTTGGCGTGTTGCTTGTGCATTGTCTCGTCAATCATAAATTCCTAGCTCAAACGAACCCGCACAAAATAGATTTCCACCACGGCTTCTTTTCCTGTTTGATATATTGATGCGCTTTCAGATCGACATAATCATCCCGAGCATCCGCATCAACATAATTGCCTTGGGAAGAAGCATCCTTGTATGCAGCAATGGCAGACAGGTAAAGTGCAAAATCGCCCTTTTGCTCATCAAAGAAACTGTCACCAAGCAAAATTGTTAGCCAAAATATTCTCCATACAGCCATACTTCAAAGAAACACGTTCATATTTATGAAGCCCCCTCTTTTCGAGTTCTGATTTTGCATTGACGTCAAGACATACCTCCTCATCATCAATCCCAAGCGTTTGATGTTAGCCAAGTCCAACGGCTTGGCATCAGGCTTATCCCGGCCACGATACGTCGCTTTGAACGCATTCCATGGTAGCTTAATGTCGCCCGGCTTCTGTGCCACAAACTCGGCCTCCCAGCTGATGGAGCTCGTTTCCCTACCGTCCTTGCGCGGCGGCAGAAGCTCGTCTTTGAGCGTCAGAACATAACGTTTGCCATCAGCCTTGTGCGGCCCCGCGATGCCGATAAGGATGCCATCATAGCTAGACAGATCGAGTGCCAGCTCGCCGCGGCTATGCTGGGAGGCGAAGCCTGCGCCACCGAGCGTGGACGTGTCGAGATGGCCATGGAAGCTTGCATGGGTCTTGTCGGCGTCAGAGACGGTGAGATACGACTTGCTTGAGCCACCACGGACGCGGTCATCGGACGTTGTCCAGAGTGCGGAATCCCATTTCCTAGTGGGTAAAAGCACCGCGCAAGGCAGTGAATCAGCTCTCTAACGTTCTTGTTTGATGTCTGTCTAAAGCATCGCAGGGCTGCGATAGTTGCTAGAAGATACCTGGATGGATGCGGCAAAGTATCGCTTTGCGCCTGGCATGGGGGTATAGGAAGTGGAAGTGTACGAAGTTTGGCTCTCATCACCGGACGAAGTCGACTTACTTTTCGCCTCCGTAGAGGTAGCGAGTATGGAGAGGCATGATTATGGTCGTGATGGATGAATTGACGCGAAAGCGTTCTTGTACAGCTGGTGCAAGAGTTAAAATGTGAGTGTTGGGGATGTAGAACTGAAGTTTGACAGTGGCTAGTAGTATAGCGACAGTACAGCGGCCAATATTAGGTTATTGTGATGATCATGTATCCTCTAGGCTAGCTCTGTGGGTATATAGATATACTATATACTATAGTATATAATATAACAATAAGTAGTGCTATAAGCTAGGCTATATAACGGCTAAATAGCACTATACTGTTGATGCGTTCTAGAATAGATTATATTAGGCAACGTAGATGATGGAAAGGATAGTATTTATATCATTAAGCTAAATTACGTTTATATTACGGCTAAAGTCACCGGAATTTTATCCTCACCGGTGTAGCTTTATTAGGGTAAGCCTGCGCCAAACAAGTGGATGCTTAATTAAGACTTCACTGTCTGTAGTAAAACCGAGGCTGCCCAAGCATCGGCGGTCTCGTCAACAAGGTACTGCAGTCTACGGAAGCCTTCCAAAGTTCGCCGAACGGGATCTCGGTGTACTGAGTCCGTTTCTTTCTTTTCTCCCGCCAAACATTGATTTGTATTGTGGCGTCACAGGTGGTCTTTTACTTTTACCTTCCTCATCTCGTGATGCCATCATCAGGGGCGCATATTGGCCTGAAAGACACCCCCACCGATAGCCCGTGCAGAGAAGCCAGAAAGAGAAGCTGCCATTTTATGCTGTCGACGACGCGATATAATTAAATCTATCTCGATACTTCATAAACTCGAGCCATATTCATCCATCGCCAGCAGAAAATTGATATTGGCTTTAACACATTAGGGAAGGAGCAACATAAAACTGCTGTACAACAAAAGTATTTGCATTGGCACTTCTGATCCACCAGTCTGCGTTGGATCTAGATTTCGTCCGACCATCTATAATTCTGTCACCGTGTTGCAATGAAGATTCTTCATACCCACACTGGCTGATACGTCATAGAAGTCTGGAACAGCCCCAGCAGCATCTCGCAAGTATAAATCCTTGGGGGTGGCCGGTTCAGCAGATAAGATCAACTACTCGAAGCCGCGTATATAAACTGGGAATGGATAAACTTGTAATATAACTAGATGACTAAGTCTGAGAAGAGCTGTGGATTCATTACTTTCTGCCAGTCTCTGTTATTCCAAATAAAAAGCAATTCTGCAATCATCTCAACATAAAGCAAGCGTTGTTGACAAATCATGTCGTGCACGGAATCCTTGCCCCAGCCCTCAGACGGACGCGCTTGTGAAGTCCCAGCGGCGGGCAGGATCGTCAGGATCGCGGGTTACAATCTTGACGTCTGCGTCCCACGCACCGACGACCAGGTCGCTACGGTTGGTAAGGCTGATGGTGCCATCGTTATACTCGAATAGCTGGCCATCGCCGCCGTTTTCACTCTCCTGCGTGGGGGTAGATTCGGGGGTGAGGTCGTTGAAAGTGAGCAAGAGGTTTGAGTGCACGTTGTAGATGTGACCGTCCTTGAAGAACCAGTGCTGGTTATCCCCGTCCTCGTGGTAGTCATAGACAATGATGGGAGTGCCGGGCTGGGTAGAGTTGTTAGCATCGTCAAGCACGCGGTTGTTCGCTTGGTTGTGGACGATGAATTCGCCGCCAGGGAAGGGCATCTTTTTGTAGTTAAACGGGTATTTTTTAGGTTCTGTTGCTTATTTTTTAGAAGTTATAAAGAGTCTCGTTAGAGTAAGAAGGATATAGAGTGTAGTTAGTAAATAAACTTAGGCATATCTTATGCCGGCAGTTACTCGTGCTTATATAGCTTAGGTAGTAACTACACTTCCCTGAACTCCTACTTATATCACCTGTCTAACTAACTAAATGCTATAATAAAGGGTATATACTATGTACTACATAGCATAAATATAAGAGTTTACTATTATATATGACGTAGTCATATATAATTAGATGACATAAGGTCCCGAGTGCTACAATACCGGTGATACTAGCTAAGTTATAGCTGAAAGTTATAATGGTCCTCTAAAAAGTTAAATATTCGCTGCTTGCAACAACCTTCGCCGTTTGCAACAAACTAGGGGAAGAACGATAATCGCAGCCACAGATAAGTGGTTCCCCGTAGAGAGCTCTTATACTTGAGTAATTAATTCACTTACCTACTATTTCCTTATACCTGCCTAAGTAATCTAACTATATTTATAGTATATTAGTCTTATAGTACTAACCTAGCCAGCTATACTTACCTCGATACTCTACTCGCCTATATATCATAAGTGATATAAATAATTAGACTTATTTTAGCTAGCTAGGCTCCTAATATTAAAGGTTATTCTTAACTACCTATATTAAGGTCAAAATAAATAAATAGCTTTTTATCAAGGTTGCTGCGCCCAACCAGCCTTTTATGCGCAAGAAATTTCGTCAGTATTTTCGTTGCAAGGTAAAAAGCCGTGGTCGGAATACTAGATTCATAAGGCAAGCATGCGTCTATTGTACTTCTCCGTACGGTGGAATGGACTGGTCAATCTTGCAGAAAGCCCTGCAGCCAACATGCCATATATGATATCATACAAATAAGCATTCGGCGAAGCTGATTCACGCCCTGCAAGACATTGACGCCACCACTGAACGCTGTCTGCCGTCTTATAGGCTTCTAGGTATGTAAAGGACCACGTACCACGTACTAATTAATGTCGGTCTTTGTTTGCTGTAATGTCGACGCCACCCTGGCCATCTAAGGATCATTATTACTTTGTGAGGGGATTAACATCTCCCTACTGTTACCCTCCTCTGCACGCCTCGTTGCTCGCTGGTTGGCTGGCAGCGGGTTTCGCTATAATCCTGGCCTACTTGGGCGAATCACAGCGCCGCTATAGCCGCCCGTTTGTCTAGCTCTCGCCACCTACCATTTTCTGAATATTCTGTCTCTGGAGTCTTGCCTTGTTTTTGCAAGAAACATCCATTTACATCAAAGAATGGCCCAATGCATCACGTAACGCAGCCTCGCCGCTTACGATCAGCATTGATTTATTGCGCATCGATGTCCGGATAGTATTTCTCCACTCGTGTCAATTTGTCGCTCTGAGCGTTGGCATTGCGAGTCTTGTTTGTTGAGTGCGACATGCTACTCGAGACATGCAGTACTAACAAAAAAAAAAGTAGACTACCTCCATACTGTACATGCTCTGCGGCACTGTATCGATGCCTCTTTCCAATGCCGAGATTACCGGAAAATTTCGTCACATACGCTAGTTAATGTTCGCGCCCGAAAATCGATCAACAAGCGAAGCCATTTGGCCATCCTGTGCAGGCCAACAACGTCCAACATCTCACTCTAATAAGAGAGTGACGCTGCAAAAGATGGGGCGGGCCTTCACACCACTTCCGTCTATCCGTACCCTGTACGGAGTACTACTGCTGCACATGCAAGCCTCATCACATTTCGTACCATTTACCGTGTCGTACCGCTACTCGGTGTGGTGATCATCTCTGCTGGGCCCTTGCAAAGCTCTCAGAACCATGCGAATCGTCCAGCCTAGTCCCCGGTCTTGTCCAATCTCGACGCGCTACCAGCCGCTGATGAGCTGGCTCGGCCAGTGGAAGCATGCATGTCCGACCTTCTCAGGAGCCATTCATGTCGCTCCCCGCGCCCTCGTCCTCCCTCATCATGTGCAACCTTGCAATTCGGCCGCACGCCCCAGTGAAATCCTCATTGGCATCCGATATAGCTCCTCATCTCCTCTGCTATGCCCGCTGAACCCGCCCTCCGAGCGGCCCATTCCGTGCTCAGTTCCCCAGTCTAGCCTTGGCTCTCATATATTCTCCGTCCTCATCGTAGCTTGCATTTTTTCTGTCTCGCGACTTAAGAGCGTCACGGCAATTTTTACTGGCTATACCTGGTTGCATGACGATATTCGTTCCGCGGCCGTCTCTGGCTGTCTCGCGCAGGCTACATTCTGTCTTTATTGTCCTCCGCATTCAGCTACCAACGCCGCACTACATGACCACCTCGATCGACTCAGCTCAATTAGAGCGCCGCACCCAGCAGTAACAAATGCACCTTGCGCATATGCAAAGCGCAAAGTTTTCGAAGGCTCACAACTATTGATGCCTCACTCCTGAATCGGTAAAAATCATCGGAGCCTTCGCTGGTCGAAATGGCCCCCTCCGAATATGGCCAAGCCGCTGCGAATGCGGTTCACGATATCGTGTCCCGCCTGTCGAAACGAATTAACATACCCCTTACCCCAACAAGCCCTCCAGGGCTCGTACAGGCTAATGTTGTCGATCCTTGGTCAAAATCTGGAAAATATGGTCTAGGTTGGACCTATTTCGCCCTCGCCCTCGTCTCGGCCGTCGTTGTCGTGCGCGTTTGGCACTTTTGGCAAGACAAAATTCGCCAGGCCATCTATAAACAAGAGTTGGAAAATCATTACAAAATAACATACAATGTCGACTCGGACACGTATCTCTCGGCGCTTCGAACCGGCCAAAGCGCGCAATTCCTCCCAGAAGGCCCCCATATCGGCGACAAACAGTTTCGACCCAAAGCGCACTTTTCTTCGGTAGGCATCGTCAACGACACGTTGGCTCTGTTTCGATGGATTTTCTACAGGCCCATCCCCGATATTGTCATTTTGAAACATCGCTTCACATTTTCATCCCTCGCTGTCCTGGCATGCTCCTTCATTTCCGTTGTTTTTGTCACGCTCTACTGTTTTCTCCAGCAACCTCTGTATTGGCAGAGCATCCAATTCGGATCTCCGCCGCTCGCCATCAGAGGCGGCATGATTTCCGTGGCTTTGACGCCGTGGATCATTGCTACCAGTATGAAGGCCAACCTGCTGACCCTCGTCATTGGCATCGGTCCAGAGAGACTCAACGTCATGCACCGGTGGCTCAGCTACCTTTGTCTGTTCCTGGCACTCGTCCACATGATCCCATTCTACATTCAGCCCGTTTGGAAAGATGATGGCATGACAGTCTTTTACAAGCTCTTCCCCGATGGCACTGGCATCATTTACGGTACAGGTATTGCCTGCATTGTTCCTCTTATCTGGCTTTGCGTGGCATCGCTGCCGTGGATCCGCAGAATCGCCTACGAGACATTTGTCCTGCTACACATTCCCGCTGGCGTCGTCTATACCGCTTTGCTCTTCTGGCATACGAAAAACTTTCTCATGTCCTGGAACTACCTGTACGCCACCCTTGCCATCTGGTTCGTCTGCTACATCATGCGCTTCCTTCGCCTCAACTGGGTGCGGCCCTGGCAGCTGTCTTTTATGGTTGGCGATGAAGCTGCTGTTACGCTCATGGCTGAGAACTGCATCAAAGTCACAATCCCCACACAGATGCGCTGGCGACCTGGCCAGTACGTATATCTACGCATGCCTGCCATTTCTGTCTTTGAGAACCATCCCTTTACAATCGCGTCCCTCTGCAGCGAGGATTTTCCCTCCGAGTATGGCGAAGACTACCGAGACTGCGTTGTCGTCTTCCGGCCCTACGGTGGCTTCACGAAAAAGCTCCTCGACACGGCGATCCAAAACGGCCCATTCCATACCTACCGCGCCTTCCTGGACGGACCCTACGGCGGTATGCGGCGCGATCTCGCCGCCTTTGATACCTGCATTCTGATTGCCGGCGGCAGCGGCATTACATCACTCATGTCGCAGCTGCTCAACCTCATCAAGCGTATGCGCGACGGCAAGGCCATTACCCGCAAGGTGGTCGTGGTGTGGGCCATGAAGAAAATGGACTCGATGCAGTGGTTCCGCGACGAGTTAAGTCTGTGTCGCGAGTCGGCGCCGCCCGAAAGCGTGACGTGCAAGTTCTTTGTCACATCGGCGGTGCGCGACCGCCACAACTTGGCCGGCGCGCAGCAGCAGATGACGGCGCCTATCAACGGCGGCGGCGGCGGCGCGGCGGCGCAGCACAAGCGCCAGCTATCCCATCTCCTACACAATAAGCTCGACGACTTTGTCGCCGGCGTCGCGTCGAAGCGTATCTCGGCCCTCATCCTGGACGAGGCCAAGGGTGACCCCGAGCGCGAGAGGGAGCTGCGCGCCGAAAACGAGGACAAGATCACGGCGCTCCCACCGCAGAAATACCTCCAACCGCATGCGCCCCATCACCACGCGCCGCCGCCCACGCAGCAGCAGCAGCAAGACGAGACGCAGCGGCCGCTCAACGCCAACGGCTTCCCCATCGAGAAGAAGCCCGACAAGGACGAGCCCGGCGCGGACACTGAATTCCACTTCCCCCCTCTTCAACGCGAGAACCCACCGCACTTCAACTACGCCCCCGGCACACTCCACGCCGACGCCGAGCACCCCGCGGTGCCTAGTCCCCCGGAGCTCGCGCACCTGCGCACCACCAACCTACCCTCCTCCACCACCCAACCCCGTCCGCGGCCGACCTCGACATTCGGGCCCCCCTCGGGCTTCGACTTTGGCTTCCCCGCCACGCCGACCGAGTTCCAGAAGAATCTCATGCGGTCCGCCTTTCCCGTGCCGCACGAAATCGACGGCGGCTGGTCCCTCGAGTACGGCCGTCCCGAGCTTGGCTACATGCTGCGGCAGTGGGCCACGGGCGGGGCCGACGGCCGCGGCATCCTCGGACGGCGGACGGCCGTGTTTGTCTGCGGCCCGCCGGCCATGCGCGTCGGCGTGGCGAATACGGTTGCGCAGCTGCAGGCGGAGATTTGGGGCGATGACGAGCTCGAGGAGATTTTCCTGCACACGGAGAATTATGCGCTGTAGAGGGCCGGGGCCGGGGCGTGTGTATGTTTATTGTTTTATACGTATCATTCTCCCATTGTATTTATTTTCCTTAATGACCTTTTGGGAACTTTTTCCCATCAATATACCACTTTGCATGACATGATTTCGCTATTTTCGCAGACCGTTGTACTGTACATTGCATACAATCATCATCACAGACACTTTTGTCTCGTTACAAGATGCAATGTCGCTTAATTGGATAATAGTAGCAGTATGCAAATAATAGTAGCAGTATGCAAACAAAAGGAAGAAAAACCCCTTGATACAAAAACATATACCGACCCCTTCTGATCCCGCTTCACCCACGGAAAAGCCAGCCCCTTCTCACTCCCATGCATTTCCCCGCGTTTTGCACCACCCAATTCTTCAACGCCGCCACTAGTTGTTGCCCTGAAGGGGCGTAGAAGCCGCAGGGCTCAGAGCGTCGGTCACGGTTGGCTGCTTGGTGCGGAGGGTGAGCGGGAAGGGATACTCGTCGGGGTCTTCCTCGGCGCTATTTCCATTAAGTCAGTATATAATCACATCAATTCATCTCAAGTCGACTACACGTACGGAAGCTTCCAGGCGACATAGTCTTCAGTGTTCAACCCCTCGCGACCTTCTTGCAGGCTCGCAAAGTCGCCGGGCGTCATCATGCCGGCGCGGTCCCTGGGGGAGCCGGGCACGGAAAACGGGCGCGAAATCTTTTGCTCGACGCCGGGAATATAGTCCTCATCGGCGTCGTCCTCGGCGCCAAACGAGTCCGGGTAGGCGCGGCGCAGGGCGAGCTGGCGGGCCTTGACGTACTCCATTCCCATTCGCTTCCAGTCGAGCAGGTCCGAGAGGCGCTCAGTGCGGTTGCGCTGGTTGATGCGCTGGCGGCGCGACTTGCCGCAAAAGTCAAACATGTGGCCAGTGAGCTCGTTGACGGAATCGTCGACGCCCTTGGTGCGGCGGTCAACAATGTAGATGCCATAGTCGCTCGAGTTCTCAATGAGCTCCTCCATGTAGCAGCCAAAGCCGGAGAGGTTGGTTGTGATGCTAGGGACACCCATGACTGTGCACTCGGCGGGGGTGTAGCCCCAGGGCTCGTAGTAGGATGCAAAGACACCCAGGTGGCAGCCGCGGACAAAGTCGTCGTAGTCGAGGGGCAGGACGGGGTTGGCCGAGTTGAGAAACTCTGGATGGAAGACGACCTTGACGCGATCGGTAGGGTGGTTGAAGAGCTCGACGCGGCGAATCTGGTTGAGGACGGGGTCTTCGTGATCGTTGACCATGTTGTGGGTGACAATCGGGGGAAGGCCGTGCCTCTTCATGGCGAACAAGCGGCGGCGGAGGAGGACACGGTCCTGGCTGGAGATGAGCTCCTTCTCGTCGGGCATGGGGTCGCCCTCGTGCCACTTGAGGGAGCGCTCGAATATGCGGCGGCCGATGCTCTGCTCGATAACGTGGGTGGTGTCGCGCAGGGATTTGATGACGGCCTGGCCCTTGAGGGCTTCAACGGTGAGGGAGGTGGTCTTGGCGGGCATGATGATGAAGGCAACGACGGTGATTTTGCTGCCGGTGGACTTGAGACGGTGGTTGAGGCGGGCGAGCGACTCGATGAACATGTCGACGCCCTTGTTGCGAAACTCGTAGCGGCCGGCGGTGAAGACGTAGATGGTGTTGTCGGGCTCAAAGTCGTAGTGGCCATAAAAGTGCCCGCGGACAAAGTCGTGGATCTTTTCCTTGTAGACTTGATGCAGATTCTGGAACTCGTGGACAGCAGAGAACTTTGTGACATTGAGACCATTGGGGAGAACGCCATCGGGCTTGCGCTTGAGCAGGTGCTCCGATTCAAAGGCGGTGATGTGGGAGACGGTGGTGAAGACGTCGCACGAGTGGGTGGCGGCGCGTTCGATGCAGTAGCGGTGGTAGATGCCGCGCTTGCCGGCCTCAGCGTCGACGTCAAAATGTTGGAGGTTGTTGTAAAAGTCTACGGAGCCGGCGCAGAGGTATCGACCGAGGAGGGTGGCGTGGGTGGTGAAGATTGTGGTGACATCAATGCGGCGCTTCTTGGTGAGGGGGAGGGCGACACCAGCCAGCCACTCGTGGAAGTGGGCAATGACAGCCTTTGATTTCTCATGGCAGACAAACTGGACATGTTAGCTTAGGTGTGGACAATGGCATGAGTGCAGCGGCATACCTCTCCGAGGAACCAGGCGACGAGGTAGCCAAAGACGATGGCCTCGTTGGTCTCGTCATCACCGGGGGGCGAGGGGATGCTGGCCACGTTCCAGAGGTCACCCTTCCAGTCGTTCAAGTAGCCATAGGCGGTCTTGGTGTCGAAAAGCAAGACGCGAGGGGCGCCCTCGATGAGCCAGCGGCCGTACATGTAGCCAATGCCGCGGTCCTTCATGGCCTGCAGGGTATCGGCCAGCTCGGGAGTGTTGGGCTCCATCTCTTCGACCTCGACGGCGGCCTGGGACATTGTCAGTATGCATGAGCCACGGCATTGGGAGACCAGGGCTTACGGATTGGTGGTTGAGGGGGCCGATGAGGGTGTAGCGGTCACCATACTCGGCAGTGGTGACGGGCGCCTTGGACTTGATGACGGAGTAGATGCCGCCAACTGGCCATGTTAGCAGGGCGATTGGCATGAGTGACAAAGAGCGGTCATTACCTCTGTGAGCAACCTCGGTGGCGACCTCAAAGAGGAGGTGGTTCTTGACGTCACGGGTTGGTTCATCACCGTTGGAGGCCATGGTGACGGATAGGAGCAGCCGACAAAGCTCTGGGAGGAAAGGTTCTGTAGAGCTAAGCGCTTGGCCTGAATCTGTAAGAGTGCAAATGCGGCGACGATGTATCGTCCTGGATTGGACCGGTGGGTTTGTCGTCGGGTCGAGGTGAGGGGAAACACGGTCGAGGTGAGGGGAAGCGCGCCACGAAGAATGTCTTTGTCCGAGTGGAGGAGCTACGTGCGGAGGCGGACGACTGTCGCGGGTGTGACGCGAGAGCAATTGGTAGGTGAGCGACCTGTAGATGGATAAAAAAGCTGCTGCCTGATGGAAAGAGGAGCTAAGAAAAAGGGCAGACGACAGGACAGCGCAGATGGAGAGGAGAGTCTGTCGAGAACTGGGGTGAGGCAGCTGGCGAGGATGGGGATGGAGAGGCTGGAAATCTCTAGCGAGGTCCCTGTCACCTGTGCACTAAGACTCAGGGTTGACCAATTGCAAGGCACGACCTGAGCTTATAATTTACCTTGCCACTGTCCAGCCCTTTGCGTAGCGGCTTTTCACTCAGTGGTAGGTAGTGGCCTTTTTAGTGGCCTTGTCACTAGTGGCTGGCACCAGATGACCCAACGAACCACAATGACGCTCAAGTACCCCGATTACAACCAATGATGGCCTGAAGCATCCATTTACAGTGGGAACCTTCATTATGGGTCCGGGGTATCTGACGTTTTGCCGCTCGCTGCAACCAACCATCTGCCATTTTCAACTGGACCTTGGTGCTGACTCTGGGGATTATACAAACCAGGTCCCAAGCTGCTCTGTATATCTATTTAATCATTTACTCATCCTGCCACCTGCAACTGCTGCTCTCGTCGCTTTCATCTTTCCCCAGCATTCATAACCATTACTCATCACTCGGTCAGCTACGTCCCGCTCTGGACTCTTCGGTAGCGTCTACCATTCCCACCTCTCAACCCCATTGACTTGGCCAAACTATGGCTTTTGAGTCATTAGCTTCATTCAACTCCATCAGGCCATTCCGTTGCAACATGACCCAGCCAATCAGCCCAGCCAGCCCTCTGATGCCAACAGCCAGTCAGTTATGTTTCTCGTCATTCGCCGCCATATTTTATTCTCTTATTCAAGTCATATATCCACTGGCATTTGCTTCCCCGGGTGACGCTGAGAGAAAATCCATGCTCTTGCTGGCTTGCTTCTCCGCACAAGGGGCCGATCACCGGGGCCGGTGGGGAGCGCGGCTAGCGCAGTTTCTCCGCCAAAGCTCCGGGCTCCCGGCGTTGGAGATTTGCCTCACCCGAACCTGCTCTTGACGCCCACGCTGTGTAGATTTCTCTTCTTTGTGACCAATAGTACCCTTGAAGATGCAAAAGTTTCCTCTTTTCATCTTTGGCGTCGGCACCTTTCCCCTTTTGGCCAAGTGAGTAAGGAGAAGGGCAGTAGTGAGGCACAGCTCTCATTAATTGCTGCGTACACACACCTACCAGATAATCCCGAAAAACTGAAGAGGCACCCGCGAAGCAGGAATAATATACACGAGAACTGATCTTGCAAATGATACGTACTTCGATATTCGCCCTATATATGGATCCGCTCAAGCCGTGACCTCTCTCGACGGCACTAGACGGCTGAGATGAGAAGTTTTGTAAATCGCGCCGCTCTTGTATCGGACCATCCCGAGGCACACTGATATGTTTTTAGATTGTATTCAATAGCTAAAAGATGCTTATTCTCTAACGCTTGATCTTTGAAATGTGATTCCGCCCACGCTGCTCACCATCTGACCAGGTCTCAAAAGAGTACGTAGGTTACTAACCACCATCAGTCGCAAACTTGCCACACGGCCGATAATACCAAAGTGCTACTTGGGCAAGTCTCAGTACAACATTTTAGCTTAACAGAGATGGCACTTGTCTATCACGATGCAATGCATTGACCGCGAGCCGATAGTTGCACTTGGGTTCACGGAACTGAAGTACACTTCACTCGAATGCCCTTTGCTGCGTTCAATTAGCCTACCATTTCTACAACAGTACTAAATTTCCCGATACAGCCAAGTGTATTTGCGAACCATATTGTGCAGCAAAAGTCGCCTCTCTTATCAAAACTGGGTGTTCACGTCAGAACGGCTGTCTGACCATGAGAAACATTGTTTCGAGGTCCTACCACCAACACGGTTCGCATATTCACAATCCCATCAAATGACCAAAGAATCCGGTAAAATGCATCATCGTCATCGATTTCACACCATGTTTTATCCCATATCGTGCAAACATGCCCAGTGTCAGAGATGAAACATGGTTTGAACCCCCACCTCATCCCGCCACCCAAAAGTCTGCTTGCACGGCTGTTTTTTAATCCCATGGCGAAGAGTTTTCTTCCTGCTCTCCTGCTAGATAGGTGAGTTTCATGCACAATCTCGTCTCTCGGACAGCATCGGACTCGTTGACCGATGCAGACCTGCGATTGTACCGGCACAGTGCCCACGATTAAACCCGGTACATGACAGTCATGACACTCGACAACCCGCAGCTGCCCATCGGCCGTGCGCCGGATATATGCAACCAACAATGGCACCGCATCGGCCACACTCTTTTTTTTTTTTTTTTTTCATTACGTCTTCTTCCTTCTGTACAAAATCGGTAACTCCGTACGGTACGGAGTCGTCTGCACTCCAGGCTGCTGGTGCTTGGTGGTGCCCTGTGGCGTCTGGCGCCCCGCACTGCAACCTGCAGCCAGATTCCTCGAAAGGAAGAAGACGGGGAAAACAAGAAAGCCTTACACCGTAAAAAAAAAGCAATATATTCGAAAAATAGAATACCGCCGTTTTATGGCGTTCATCACCGTACATGCGCCGCATCCTTTTTCATCTCCCCAAGCATGCACCATTGACCACCTCATCCGCCAAAAGTCGCTGGCTTCAAACCAAAAACCCAGGGTTCGAGAGCCACGTTGCCACGATGCCCAGGTTCTGGAAATTGCACATTGGCCCTGGTCTGTATCATTTCTTCCCCAGCGCCACATGCACACTGTGCCTAACTACATACTGGTACCAACAAGGGGAACGTGACGGCCGTCGGCTGCCCATGGTAACCACCCACCGCACGGCCCCCGGGGCCGGAAGATGACCTTGTTTGGTGCCCTCAATTTACGTTACCCCTGACCGGACGTTATCTTCCCATGCACATCATACCCTGCCCAGGATGATGTAAGAGGGCTGAATAATCCCATGATCAGTTTAGCGGCATTGTGAAAGCCCATCTGGTTCAGTAATTTCGTCGTTATCCATAAATAATGCCCAGCGGACCGGGGGGGGGGGCTGGCCCCAGCTATTATAACTGGTTTGCGGGTATCCGTACATGTTCGTACTAGAAATTGGCATCATGAACTGAGTCTGTGCTCTCCGCTGTGGGCATGGGAGTAAAAATGAGATTAAATGGCCACTTCTACGCCTCGAGGTACAGGGGTAGATTATCACACATTGTTTTCCTGAATAGAAAATGCAAGCGACATGAAAGAGTCAATCGGAAAAGGCGCTGGCTGAAGATTCTCTGCCAGAAGGACTTGATGATTGGTGAATCCCATGCACAGTATTCGCAGGGACAAGGCATGAGGGTAGTCGAGGTGAAAGGGCGGCTAGTACTGCTGGTTACCAGGGACCAACGAGACCAGAGGTGAGAAGCAAGAAGACGGCCAAGCATTCTAATATAGGCAAGCTGAAACGAACAAAAAGTAAAGTCGCTCAACAGTCAAGCACGGCGCCAACAACCGCCAGCCACATCGCCAGCCGTGCCGCCGTCTCCAGGTCCACTGGTACCTGCCTACTCGACTTGCTGCCTGGACGACCAAATGACTACATGACCTCATCCTCTACCAATTTACCAATTCTTCAACAAGCCCGTTCGCAAGCCAAACACTATTTGCATCTCCCGTCACGACCGATAGAGGTAGAGGGCGCGTGTCGTGTCGTAAACGCTACCACGCAAAATGGACGGGAGTAAAGAAGCACGCAAGGAAAACAAGAAGAATAAACAAGGTCAAAGAAGAATAACTAACGTAATAAGAATGAGGGAAAAGGTCCAACTCAAAGATGGACGACCTTTTTCGTCCATGTACACAGTGTCGTGTGCGTTTTGACAACAATTGCGGTGGTGGTGGTGGTGGTAGTGTTTATCGGCCAACCAACCCGCTCACTACAAAGACACAGACCGCTTCGCTTTGACGCTGCCGGGCAGCAAAAGCTGAGCTGCAGAGAACAAGACTACAGCTGAATGACCTCATCGTTGTCATTTTTCTGCCCTTGCAATTGCCCTTTGCTCATTCTACATTGTTATTGCGTAGTGCTGCAGTTTGATTCGGTGGAAGAGTACGGGGGATTAGACGAGAATAAAAAATCCAGTCGTTATTCCTCTTCTTTTCTCTCTGTTTTCCAGTCTTCTCTCCTTCTTTCATCTCGCCCCTATTGGCATCCCAAAATATCCATCCCACGTGTACATCATGGTACAAGAATAGCCTTTTTTTACTTTTTTGTCTCTCTTGTTCCTGCATACCGAGTACAGTGGGGTTTCAAGAGCTTCAACCGATGCCGCTCTTGTCTCGGAAACAGAAGACAAAAAAAAGAATAATTAAAATAGTAGTAAAAATACACCAGATAATTTCCATCCTCTGTATCCGTACGTACATTATACAGAAGTAAATTCTGTATTCAAATGAATTGAAACAAAATCCAAATGTCATGAAAAAAAACCGTCACGGGTTGCCCCCGCCGAGGCTTGCATACACGGACGGCGTTGGACCGCATGAGCCGCCTTGCATAAAAAAGAATACGAACTTGTCGAGCCCCCCCAACGGCAACACCGCTGCCAAGTCGCCGTCGTCGGGTTTGGACAAGTCAAAAATAAAACTAAATCGCCAACGATGGCTTAGAAGAATATGTACACTGTGTGTGCTGCCGACCTGCACATGCGTCTCGAGGGCTGCGTCCTTGCATATGTGTACGTCAGGGTCCTCTTCTCTTTACCAGTACTGTCAGTACATGACACGCAATCCACGTCTGACTTTCCCACTCACTAGTCATGTTTAATTAACGACCGTTATTCCTTTAAATATATAGCAGACGAACTCCCCCGCCAAGGCGTAGACTAACTACGAATAGTAACACTTGGCCGAGACAAGACCTCCTGAAATATCCCAAGATCTGGAAACATTGTGTTCCTTATTAATGTAAAACACTGTATTACTCACGACGTATATTCGTTCCTCTCTGCCCTCGCATTGAGGCTCTCACCGGCAGGAACCCATGCGCAGCTAGCTGGTCATGCGGTCGGAGCGCCGCAATAATCGAGGCTCCGCAGACGTCATCGGGGCTTTTTTAAGCTTTCCTCGCCCATTGCCGAGCTTGTACTGTGCAAGAGCAGAAAAACACTTCATAAAACTATTCAGTTGACCTACATGGGCTTACCCGATACAAAAGCACACATCAAACAACAGCGCAGCAATTCAAAGGCAGGTGAAAGTAAAGTCGCAGTCGCGAGTCAATTCAAATCTATCGATTCATAGGCCCCAAAGCGGGTCACCTCAACAAAACGCCTGGCCTCCTCAGAGGCACTGTTTCCTGCTAATCATTCTTGTTAGACAAAGAACAAAAAAAAAAAAATAATCAAAACGCCTGCCAAACTACATATATCGAGTCCGAAGCCTTGCATATTTCCTTGAGCTTGAAGTCCGTTTTCACCGCGCTGTGCTGTCCTGTGTGCCCTGATGCGCCAAAGAAGACGTGTAATAGAGTGAATGAGTGTAAAGAAATAATGGCCAGCGCCATGCTGACGACCACCTTGAATTGATGCAATAATCTCGCTGCAGCACCATCCCACAGCATGGCAATCGCTTATACACGAATGCTCATCCGACGGCCTAGCGAAAAGCTGCGGAGGCCAGTCTTGGCACTGTTTGGTGATGTAGGTGTGGTGGGTGCGGGCGCGGCCTGCTGAGCATTCTTCTTGGTCGTCATGAAATCATGGTACTTGGTACGCCCGGCCGACTTGGGCGAGGTAGACTCGTCCTCCAGTGGCTCTTCCGTGGCCTCCTCGCCGACCTGCTCCATGTGGACAAGGTCGTTGTCGCGGGGAGCAGTGCTCAGGACAGGTCGGCTGCGCTTCTTGACCAGGCTGCTAAAGGCGCGGGAAAACATGGCGGTGGGCGTCTTGGGCGTCTTCAGGCTGTCAGTATCGTCTCTGTCGGACTTGCTAACGGCAAAGGGGTCGACGTGGAGAAACTTGGGGCGGCGCTTGTCCATGCTGGTGATCATGCTGCTGGAACGTGGCGGGTGGTTGAGGCTAGAGGTGGCAGAGGACGTGGACGAGGTGCTGGAGCGAATGCGGCCCAGCGAGGGCACTGTCGAGGTAGGGCGTTGGGTGGCGTCGTCCGAGGGGCGGCGGCGGAGCGAGGGGAGCGAGGTGCTGCGGCCGGTGAGGTTGATGACGGAGGGTTTGCCAGAGAAGATGACGGAGACGACGCGGGCAGACTCGCCCTGTGTTATGCAGCCGTCGAGCGACTCTTCGCTGTCCGAGTCAAACGAGTCGAGGTCCGAGAGGTCGTCGGCAGAGGATGAGCCGTCTTCCTCTGACGACAGGTAGACGAGGTGAGGTGCGGCGTGTGTAAGTACGGTACGGTCCTCGGAGAGCTTCTGCGGTAGCGTAGCGAGAAGTCGCGAGGCTCGCAGGGCGCTCTTCTGGGGGAGAGCAGGCGCGCCGAGGCCGGCAGACGCAAAGGGCTCGCTCTTGGTAGAGTGTATCGACAGCATGTCGTCGGTGATGTCGATGGCAGGACTGCTGGTGGCGACGGTGGTGGTGGCTGTTTGTTCAACCGACAGGGAGAGCGAGCGTGGACGAGGCGAGCTGCAGGAGGGCGAGTTATAAGTCGACTGGAGCTCAGTCGCGGTGTCGTGGTCTGGAATTGAGGCGGCGGGGAGGGTGGCAGGGCGTGGCGGCTTGACGAGAGGCATGTTGGTGTTGAAGCTGCGCGGCGGAGAAAAGTGGCTAGTCTGGTCTAATTATGGCGTGGTGTAGACCAAGGTGAGATGCCCGGCACGGTCTATCGTGCAACAGATCCTAGTACACCGGTTGGTGGTGCAAGTACATCCAGGTGTAAACGGTAGCCGAAGCTGGCGGGACGAGAACAAAAGGGCATAAACGATAGGATGCTGTGCTATGTTTATGGCCAACGCGGTTCCGCAACGACTTTTGGAATGGCAATGAGCTGACTTTGAGTGGCCCAGGTCGGCTTGTGGTATCGAACGGTAGGAGCGAATCAAGGGGGACGGAGGGGGGTGTAATGTTACGAGTAGAGAAGGAAAGGAATGTTGACGTGTAGAATCGAGACAAGGCAGACGCCAATGAAAGGTCCAGCCAAGTAGTGAAGAAGATTACAACAAGTAAAATAGTAGAGGCGCTTGCGAGGAATGCAAGCGGTTGAGAATGGTCAAGATAAAAAAAGAAGAATACCAGAACAAAGGTCGAGGGCTGGGACAGGTGTGGCCGGCCGGGAGGGTGGGCTGTATATTAAATTCGGTAGATATGCAGTTCCACCGCTTTGGTATGTGGGTGTGGTGGTGCAAGAGCCGTGCGAGATGCAGCAAGAGCGCACTGTATACTTACGGGGCAGATTGTGTGCCAGTCGGAGGGGGGCCCTGGTCCTGGCCCTGGCCCTGGCTCCTACGAGCTGCAGACTAATAAACTACTCCATAGGTAGGGAGCTTTTATGGTGGGGTGATTTTGAATAAATGAATAGAATAAAATAAAAAGAATAATAAAAATTGGGAAAATGCCCGTAACTAAATTGCTGCCCAGTCAAGCAGTCAAGCAACGAGCAAAGTGTCAAGCTTCTGTGGGCCACTACAGAACAAAGGGGGCTCATCATTATCAAACAGCCGCCATCCACGACTTGCCCATCCAGTCATTCACGATAACATAACCCATGCCCGATACCCAATTCACCCAGCAATCCATTCCCATCTTGCTCATCGTCGCAGACTCTGTCACAGCTGCACCTCGTAACTTTTTACACCCGTCACAGACTTGCTTCATCATCAGCTGCATTCGGCCGTTGTTCCTTGATTTCTTCCTCTTGTTGCTGTTTCAAAAACTGCCCTGGCCCCAAACTTGTAAAACTACTGGGCTTTTTTTTTCTTTCCGGTGTACCTACCGGATCGTGTGGTACCTTGGGTGGCGCTGCTGTGGCTGCACAGAGAGAAAGGAAGAAAAGACGAGATAAATTTCATCCCAAACGCGACCGCGGCATTGAAAACGTGCATTTTCTTTTTTTGGCCCCGCCATTGCAAGTTTGCACCTTGTTCATTTTTTTTCTTCTTTTCCCCCAGAAACGGTCCACGAGATGAGATTTGGACTTTCTTTTGAATCTATTTCGATCCCACCGGGTTCTGCAAATCACCGGATCTTTCTCCTTTTACAGTACTTTTCCTTTTTACTGCACCGCTTATTACAAAGACAACAGGGTGTAAATGCAGCCTTGAACGTCTGTGCCGTGGGCCTGATGCATGTAGTCTTGGCGTCTGGATTCAAGCCCTCACCCTTGCACCCGACGTACCTTGAAGAATCGGTTCACATGAAAAGATGAAAAGAGCATGTAATTAACCGGAAACAAGATGTTTCCTTGCCATCAAATCATGCAGACAAGAAAGATGCTCAGAAAAAGCTGGCAGCGCGCCACCGAAAATGGAGTTGCATGATGCATTGCAGCGTGCCATCAAAACCCACTCATCCTCGACCATCATGACTCTGCGAGCCCTTTACCGCTCTTCTCTTTATAGCCGAGAGTCGCCCTGTTCATCATTTTGGGTTCGCAGTTGCCCTTGCAGTGACTCGCCGTGTCCAGTGTCTTTCCATCACCAGGGTCTCATCGGTTTCTTTGATTGAGATGGATTGTTTCCCCTACAGTCACTCGTTTCCAACTTATTAGTACAGCTCTTTACCAATCGCAACCCATTTCCGACTTTCTGACCCCTGGCTCGGCTTCAAAACCTCTTGCTCGCTTTGGCACTTGTTTCTCCAAGCCCCGCCCCCCCGCCGTGCATCATCGCCAATCATGCTCAGCCCTCTCGACACCTTTCGACACCTGGTCTCCCGTCGCCTGACACCTCAGGGGGGGCTCACAGGGCCAACTAGTTCAGTCCGAAGCTCGCCAATCAAGAGGGGCGCAGCGTGTGTCCAAGGAGAGCCATGAGCGAGCGAGCGAGCGATACGATCAGCGCCCCCCTCGCCTCAGTGATGCGCAGATCTGATTGGAGAGATGCCGACCTTGCCCAACGCCCAGTACGTAGCCAATCAGCGTAACCCAAACGCTGTCAGTTATCGCGTTCTTGTTGTACTCGCCATCGTTTTTGGTATCGCGTACGAGGAAACGGCCACTGGCTCGCCATCTTTGACACTGTACAGACATGGCCGTGCTAGTGAAAACGGTCCTCCTGACCACTTTAGCTCGAGTGACAACCAAGCGGCATCCTGCGCCAGGCTGTAAGATCCCTGACGCTAGCAAAGCGCCCAGGCCAGGTCCAAGAGGAGACTATTTGCATCAATGACCGTCCCGCCGAGGTCCAGGTTCCAGCATCAACTTTTATGCCATTGATTTTGCAATCAAATAGATTACTGTTCGGTGCTTCTAGCGTTGTTTCTATCTTTTCCGCATAATCTTTCATCGTGGGGACCAAAGCCCGAAAGTTGGCTACTGCCAGGAACCTCCTCCTCTTCCATTAGGCGACGCCATTTCACGCTTATTAGCGGCCACACTAAGCCCAGGCTCCCTATACGTTAGCATCACACATAATACATGTTTGGGATTAAAAAGCATTGGCAGAATAGTCAGAACCAAGAGCTGAACCCTCTGTAGAGTGGCTTGCATTGATTTCATGGACCGCGCACCGGCCGACTGCCCATCTTCCCTTTGTTCTTGGGGAATTCCACTGCCTGTTCACTTTCGGTGTACCCGTGATGGGTCGCACGGTACAGATGTGCACGCACAAGTAATTAGCAGTGACACCGCCCACCAAGAATAGAACAGCGCCAGTCCAAGTAAAGAATTAGTCAAGGCAAAGACTGCTTATTTAAACTCGCATTGTGCATTGTTCCAGAGCCAAAAGCAACTGTTCAGTCAGCTGAGGTGCCCTGCTTCGCCCTGTAGCAAGCACAGTGTAATTTCTCTCTCATGTCAAGTGGTGCTGAGCTCGATCGAGTCATTCTCCGCCGCACAGAACGGCGATGCAAATATGTGCAGCAGGTTTTTTTTTGCCCGTTCTGCCCTGGATCATCGTCTTGTCATTTTTTTTTAGCCAATGATGCAAATGGTGCCTTGTTTCCAACCCACATTGCAGTAGCAAAGCTTGCTAAAAACGTGGATTGGGATGCAGGAAGCCGTAACGAGGCTGGACAACCTTTGTTGTACAAACTGAGTGTAACCCGACAATCATCCTTTTCGGCCTCGAGTATTTTTCTTGCTACACCAGGGTGGTGTTCATGGGCTCCGACTTCGCATCCCCGGATTAACTCGCTCGTTTCTTCTTCCTTGGACATGAATCCTTTTTTTTTTTTGGCTCATTGTGAGACGATCGCTTTCGAGGCTTGATGAGGGGTACCCCCCTTGCGCTGCTCAAACCTAGCGCACACCACACGGCAGAGGTTCAAACCCCCTCACCGGAGGAGGCGGGGCTACCAAGTAAGCGAAACGGTGCCTGTCACTTTACGTGTATAGAGTTCGTCCAAACCATGATATTGTGGCAGAGCTCAAAACCTCATTTTTCTTGTCTGCTTTCGCCGTGAAATGTTGGATGTACTATCAGGCAGCCATGTCCAACGCTTTACCTTATTACCCTCGAATATGGCCCCAACGCCTTCTACATATACGACCGATTCTGCACCAGCCACCGTGCAAGGTATATACATTGAAGTCCTGCAACTCTGCATTCACCGCACCGTGGACAAACGGCGCTCCTGCATGTAGCAGCCATCCGTCCAACACACTCAGTATTTGCAAGGGCAACAAAGCTGGCCGCACGGCGCACCACCACCCACTTGTTGCGGTTGATGTCGCAAATGTAGTGGTGTGGTGCGCTGGCTTCCATTGTTTCCGGTCGCATCCCCAGACGTCTAGCAGGCTTGGCTCGTTTCTTTTCCTGCGTTTGTGCAAATTTCAATTTGGAATTTACTCGGATGAGTACGTTGTACTTTTTTCACCATGGACTCTTCTGACTTTTGTACTCTTATGTCCAGCTATACTGTGTACGTGAAAAGAAGTTATGCCTATTTCAGCCACCAGGGAAAAGTCTAGCGCCACAGCGTTGCTGGATGCCTCGTGTTGGGTAATGCTAGCCCTGCGTAGGTACGGACATGTCGTCATATGGCGGGGACGGTCAAGCCACAGATGGTGGCCTGCAGCTGCAGCTGTCTGTTCCCAGCCACAGCCCTTGCTCGTTCTCTCCACGATCCAAGGAGGGGCACTAGCCACAGGTCGAAATCCCCCACTCAACCAAGGTTCGGCGTGCTCGGGTCCACCCGCAATTATGGCTTGCCATGTGGCTAGTGCTTTGTCATTTTCATCCAACGCCAGCCACAACCTTTTTCTTGCCCAAGCTTGTTCCCAGCTGGCCAACCATGCCCAATGCACGACGATAAAAGCCCATCGGCAGACACTCGTTTCTTTGCCGCTCGACAATCATGAGGTTGGGTCCCAAGTTTTTTTCCCCTCTTGCCCTTGAAAGTGGCTTCTGTTTGCATTTTGGCTGCATGTATCCCAACCACTTCAGCTCAAAACCTGACACTGTGTGCTCGCACCCGCGCCGCATGTCTGGAATGCGCGTGGCACCAAGACCATTCCACTGCATCGCGTTTCCCTGTAAGCACACCCCTTGCACCGAATAGACTTTTTTCTTCCCTGTCCGTATCGTGACTTTTGATTCAATCATTTTTCTTCTAGCCGTACAAAGTGCTATTTCGCGTCCTTGTTTACCTTGCGGGCGAGTTTCTGTAGCCGCCCGTCCACGTCGCGTCCTTGAACCGCCCCCAATGTGCATACCAAAGACCCCTGCTGAAACGTCACCATCGATAATAAAGTCCTCCCTTTTTTTTTCATCATGTTTTCGATGGCAAGGAATCAAGGATTACCTGTGTGCCATGTGATGGCAACTGGAGAGTACTGATCGACACGTCGGTCTTGGTTATACCGGGGCTGATTACTTCTTCCAGTCTGTTTTATCCTGCGACTGGTTCCATCGGTCCGGTTCAAGACATTTCTTAATCGGTGCCAATAAACCCACGTTACCGAGGATTAGACTGGGAAAGGTTCGCCACGTGAAGCGACTCGAGGCAGTCTAGACATGTCACTGTCTGAGTCGCCACTTTCTGTTCCAGTTGACACCATTGTACAGGCAGAACAGTCTCATACAAAAAAGTCTCTCTTTAATCTGACGCGACTTTCTGCTCGTGTCGACAAGATTTACGCGTCAGCACCCGTCGTCACGCGTGGGCACGCTCAATCATTGGAATGGCCGAGTTGGCAAAATTCTCCGAGTCATACTTGCATACGCGCTATTTTTACTTTTGAACGGCTTCTGATCAGGATGAGCTCAGTTATCTAGTTGTAGAGCTGTATTTTTTTTTTTTTTCCGGGTTATCGAATCGAGGCCTCAAAGAGAGCACTGCACATACATGCGATGCTATCAAGAGATCCGAGAAGTATCTGCTGAGCCCCCAATCTTTAACTTTGACAACTGTCTTTCCCATAACATTCTTGCGCTTCCGGTGGCAGGCAACGGGATTTGGACGTCATGTTTTTTTAAAACAAGGCGCCATTTACGTACGCTGGCGACCTACACTACCTACCACTGTCCGTAAATGCCCGCTACCTAACCAGTCGTTAAGCGCCCTTCCCACCACCACCTCAATGGCGTACGCAGGAGGTAAACTTAGGTTACTGCGGCCCGTATTCTGACCGTACCGATGAAACTGTTTGTTTTATTCTTGGGATGCATCCGTACTTACCCTTCCTATGCGCATGGGCCCTCCAACTTCCAATAGTTACGACCTTTCCAAAGCGCAACCGGCGTACCAGTTCTTTAACCCTAAAAGCAATTGCTGTATGCAGCAATATGCATAAAAGAAGATAAATACGCCAAATCGGTAGTCTTTCCAAGATCATGGCGGCGCTTAGCCAGGAACGCGTCCGAGCCAACCACGGGCCGGCCAAGCATGAGAGTAAGTAAGTGGGTCGTAGAATTACACGGTCGAGATTGATGGGTTGGTTGTAGTTACCGAGGGCGCTTGTCGGACAAACGTGCGCACAAAGCTTCATCGCAGCAACGCGGTCAAAGCATCAAACTAAGCTTTCATGGTTGTTCTTTACAGCTGCGTCTTGTGCGGTGTCGGCATCTCCAGTAATCCTTCTTCGGAATCAGAGGACTGGCTGCGTGAATATCGCACTGGTGAGTTTGATGCGCGTGGAACTGGTGATGGACGCTGACGCTACTAGTATATCGCAAGGGCGCTGATGCTTTTGTCAGTGGAGTTGCACAATATCACGATGATCCATCATGAATCGTACCAGTAGACCCAAATCTTCGATGGGATACGGTACTAAACCCGGACGGTCCCTCGAGATTCCTGTCATGGGTCAGCCAGCTGTTGATGGTATTCATGGTTTCGTGCTTCACGATGCCTGCTGGTGTCTTTTGCAGAAGGCTGGCGGGGCACCCGCATTTTCGAAGAATAGACTGGTGGAGGTTTGCCAGTCACTTCCAATTCCACTCTGGTTCAACAGCGTGGCTTGGGGCCATGACTACGGTGGTCGCCTCAAGCTGGACACCGAAGTCTGGTATCCATGGAAGGAGATGTTTGAAGCTTCTGAGGCCGAGGAACTAGAGCGTCTGGGCTTACTGGAGGACCCGTTTCGCGGGCCAGATTTGGAATTGGGCCTGAATGGGAGGCTTTCCGCCTCAAATGCCTCCAAAAACAATGCTTCAAATTTTACAGCACCTTTAGAATCCCGAGGTCGCGGCGACTGCTTCTCTCGGCTTCCCTGGGAGTTGCGCGAGATTATCCTGATCCACCTAGAAACAAAAGATGCGCTGAACCTTTGCCAATCGTCTTGGTCCTTTCAATTTCTCTTTTCCAGCCTTGCTTTTTGGCGATCTCGCTTCGAGCCGGATCGCGAAAGGGGTTTTGTGTTTGAGGCGAGGGATGAAGCAGTCGCAAACAGCATCGACGCTCTTCCAAGTCTCTATCGCAGTTCGACGGTGCATGCTTCATCCGCAGCACTGTTGAATCGCCGACGTGTATGGAATTTAGCACGCAAACTACTACCGCTTATTAGGCCACCTGTAATGACCAGCACTTCAGACACACTACCGGACACTGGTCACTTGGAGGGTTGGATCTCACTCTCCAGTAGTGTATTCTTGCCAGACTCAGTAGCGACTGCAGAGCTATCGAGAGCTCCATTGCATCCGACCACGACGACTGAGATGAATGTTCCTCCGGGACCTGTCATCATTGGCATCGCCATGGTGGATACTGGCATCTGGGACTACATCACAGGCATTCGAATCATCGGCAAGGCTGACGGACAAGAATAGTTTTCGGGGTTTGTATTCGACAGTGTCGAAATGCTTTTCAGTGTTGCGGCACTGCATGGCTTTAATGTGGCGATGGAACCGCACGGGGTACGCGCCCTGAAAGTCGTCGGTCCACGACGAGACGAATGCTCATGGGTTGAACGTACCGAAGGAGTGCCCATTTCTGAATTACTTGTAGCAAACAAGTCAGTGAACCGCCTACGGGTGACCTGTGATGTCAGTGAAACTTGCCCAAAATTGGTAATGACCGTGTCTGACCTGCATCACAGGGTTACAGAATAACTGCTTTATCAATAGACTGCGACCAATCCGACAACAAAGCAAATCCAGAGCCAAAAAAGATGAGCCTGCGTCATGTAGGAATATGGTTCCCCGAAGTACCACCCGAGGGCCTCGAGCTAGGGTTAAGGGGTTCCTTCACTGGCCTCCGCCCCGTCTCTACCACATACCAGCCAATCTCTTGGATCTCATTCGGCGGACAACGAGGCAAGAACTTGCCTCACGTGAAAGGTGTACTGATACGATTCGGCGCCTCCCGGAGCGGCTTGCAATTTGTGTACGATCGCGACGTTCCCGAGACTGGCAGCGCAACTTCTGAGAGACTCGGTCGCTGTGGACCGTCAAAAATGGAGGGGGCTGCGCTCTTCTCCATCGACGGGGCTGCAGGCGAACGCATTAACTCGATTTCTGTCGGTCTTGCCGTGTACGAGGACCCGGACTATCCAGAATACCTTCGCCATGGCATTATTCAGTATTTGATGGTGAGACCTTGCGCACAGCATTGCGATATCAGAGATGAGCAAGATGCTGACTGTTTGGACAGATGAGTACCAATTTTAATAGAACGACATGCCTGGGCAAGAAGAAAGATGGATTTCGGATGAGGGATGTTGATGTTGCCGACGGCACAACCATTACTGGCTTTTACGGCCACTTTGTGAGTCTGCAGGCCTGTATCATACATTGAGAACATGATGCTAACAGGGTACGGGCCTGGGGAGATGGGCTGATTAATCTAGGTGTGATTTCGGAACATCTCTAAGAACGTACAACTCAAGAGAGGGGTTGCAAACATCAGCAGCTAGACAGCACAGAATAAGGGCAAGGAGAAGAACAACCCAATGCTGTGATATATATCCGTCAACTATATATTTCAGCACAGCACTATTAAGACTATTCATCAAAACGTTTATTGCCCGTCCGCCCCCCCAACTAAGGCAGTTCTGCGACGCGGTCTCGGAATGTCTTTTCGGCACGGGTCCACACGCCAGCAGTCTTGCGATCCTTGAGCTCGAGAAGACTAGGGAGGAGCAAACCCGCGTACTCGTCGCTGGCCTCGCGCGCAATCATGGTCGGCAGGTGGTCAATCGCAATGATGCGCAGCTCGGGTCCGTCGAGCGGGCGCGACGGCGCGACCGTGGGGCTGTCAAAGGAGCTGTAGCCCGAGTAGACGGGGATCGGGTTGTTCTCGCTGTTGGGGTCGCAGCTGACGTCGCAGATGACGCGCAGACGGCGGTCAGGCTTGGACAGCTTCTCGAGCGTGGTAAAGGGCGGCACGCGGTGGGCGCCCAGGTAGACGCAGTTGACGAGGATGTCGGCGTCGGCGATTTCGTCAAAGGGCCCGCCCTTGGCCGTCTCGGGCAGATCCCACTTGATGAGCGATGCGGCGGGGACGCCGGCGGCCTCGCAGGCGGCGGCGGCGCCGTTGCCGCAGCGGCCCAGAGCGCCGATAATCATCAGACGCGGGTACTCGCCGTTGTTGAGCGGCAGCGCGGCGGCGATGGCAGCGCGCACGCGCGTCATGAGCTCCGCGGCCGAGTCAAAGGCGGGGACGGCGTCCTGCGGCACGCCGGGATGCAGCAGCTGGTGCGACCAGGAGAGCAGCGCGAGGGCCGTGCCGGCGTAGCCAGCGCTCCAGCCAAACGCGGCTACGCGCTGGCCCTTTTCGTTGACGAGGAACTCGAGGTCGTAGAGAATGCCGTTGGCCTTGGCGAAGCGGGAGAGCTCAGTCGCCCACCCGTCCTGCTTCTTGAAGCAATGGTGAAAGTGAATAAAGCTGTGCGGCAGCGGCGCTGGGGTTCGTTGGGTGTTAGTGACCGAGGTTGGCGACTCGCGGCAGCAGCCCATCCGTGTACATACAGCCGTCTGTGGGGAGCTCCTTCAAGCCCAGAATGATGTGGTCCAGGGGCGCCTTGACCCACGATCCAGCAGGAATAATCTCGGCGCCGACAGCCTTGAACTCGTCATCCTTGTAGATGCGGTCGGTTGACTCCTCAACGCGCAAGACGTAGCCGGCATCAATGAGAGCCTTTGCGGTCTGAGGGGACACTTGATGAAGTTTTTGTCAGCTGTGAGCTTTTGCGAGAAGCTTTTCAGAAACGCTTACGGGGAGAGCGCCTCTCAAAGGGCTTGGTCTCGGATCTCAGGTGAATAACGGTAGCCATGGTGGTGATGTGATGAGTTGAATGCTGCGCAAGTCGTGATAATGAAGCTGGAAAAGCTCTCCGTTTGTAAGTGACAAAGTGACAACAAGTGAAGTGACTCAGTACGTAAGCTAAGCTGGTGCCGGCTAGCGCCGGCCTTCCCACCGAGGCACGTGACAGGTAATCGGCGCCGTTGCCGGCACCTCAAGAGGCTATTGACTAGTTTAGCAGATATAGGTGTCGTCCCGTCTAATAAGCTTTGAGATCGCATAATTCCTTTCATGGAGTAGTCGGAGATTTATCATGTTCCTTTGCGCCCCATCTTTGTTTGCGTCTATTATCTAGAATCGCGGTAAGACCTAGCCGCATCGTCTTTGGCTTTTTTTCCTCCTGGCCTTTACCTGGAAGAAAGGGATAAATAACAAGGAGCCCCCGACCGGGGCAAGCTTACGTTGATGGAGCGAGCGGTACGGGACGGCTACGATGGGTGCATCGAGTCGTTTGGGGGCGAAAACTGCCGCATCAATATGGACGTTTGCTTTGGTAAGTGACATTTCCAGCGGCACGCAGGTGCGTGTGTGCGCTGAACCCCGAAAAACTTGGTCATTAGTTAGTAGTAGGTAGTACCCATTAAGATTACAGGTAATAGTGCCTACGCGGCAAGGGGGTGTTTTCTGAAATGCCCTCTAACATATTTTCATCGTCTGGTCTATTTTGTCGGGCACGCTGTCCGACGACTCCGGCGCTCCGAGAGCCGCCGACGGCGGGTGCTGCTGCCCGAGTGGGTGCTGGCCTGTGACGACATCAACGCGTGTCATGAGAGGTGACACTTTTGAACATACGATGAAGGCCTCCAGCATCACATCTGATAAGTCTAAATCTATCCTGCAGTGGGTGGCAGAATGCGTGAAAATTTTTCATGTACCAAAATGTGTCAAGCGTCATGTAAAAAAAAAACACCCACCGCCCCGCGTGGGTAGTTGTGTTTTATTCCCCTGCATGAGATTGCTACCAGGAATGTGGAAAGAGTGTGGGGGAGGTTGGCCAGTCATTCGCCAGCTACTTAAAACTCGAAGCTTGGAATTCTTCACGGACAGGGTAGAGAAACGCTCTGGCACTAGGTCTACACCCGCGACCTACTGGGGTGAGATGGGCATCCTAGGCTGGGGCCGACAAGGAAATGCAACGTACCTACGGGACCGGATGTACTTCATCGGACGGTGGCACGGGGGGGTTAATTCTTAGAGGGGAGAGAGTTACCCAGCATCGGCACAATACATCCATACCGAACCCAGTAGTAATCGATGGTTTTCGCTGACTGCGACAGAAATTTCAGAGGTACAACAGTGTTGGGTGATTGACTTGTTTACAAAAGGCTGGCATGCCACGATAGCTCATTGTCCTAGGTAATCTGCACTGGTTAAAGCAAGCAGTGATTGAGCCAGCTTTTCGCCACTGGCCTCGAGCCGCAGCAACGCCAAAACCGATGAGCCTACCTACTAGGTAATAATACAACACCAGAAGGAGGTACAAAACCAGCCGGAAGTACTACTTAACCACGCCCGCCCCCTCTCTCGTAACCTCAAGAGGTATGTAGACCCGCACCACCACACGCCGCCACCATGACGAATTAGTCGTCATGGTTCAGGTCATTTCGCTACCGTCAATACTCTCACAACGTTCATTGGCGTGTTTCATCTCATCTGGTCTTTTTATTCCGTCGTTTCCAAGATGATGGTCTGGCTTAAAAAAAACTTGTCAATAATGTCATTTACCCCGTCTTCATGGTGTACATTTAAAGGCCGCCGCAGTGCGACATAATAAAACTAGGATGTACGAGTCGACGGCTAGTGCCAGCCGTCGCACCAAACACACGTGACAGGTGATCGGTTACCGTTGCCGATACATGGCATCTCGGGGGCGATAAACTAGCAGATAAAAAAGTGTGTGTCCCGTCTGATCAGCTTTGAAGGTCTTGTAATGTTTCCGTGTAGTAGTCGGAGATTTATCATGTTCGTTTACCATCCCCGTTCGCGTCCGTTATCTAATATCGCAGTGAGAAATGATGTCTTTTCTCCTGACCTCGAAAACACACAGCGACGTAAAACAAGGAAAGGAAACTTGGTTCTATCATCAAGCCCATAACAAGAAGCCACAATCGAGGCCTCCCGGGGGGGGGGGGGGTGACTCGACAACTAACAAAGCCCTGATTAGCTGACTGACACGGTGGCATGCATACATGGCGCTCGCGGTGCTCGCTGGGGGAACAGGAACAACTGCCGCACTACTTAATATGGAAATGCTCTGGCAAGTGACAAGTTCCGGCGGCCGACGGTGCAAATCTTTTTATCCCTTGGTTGCATGTTTATTTATGGCTGCGGAGTGTGGAGATGAAAGTAATTCGGATCTGGTTTAGCCAATCATAGAGTGGCAGTTCGGCAACGGAAGCTGGTGGCTGTGTTTGTATTCTTGGTGTAGAGACAGAGCTTGCCAAAGCACTCTGTCCACACCCGTTTACGACGGAAATCTCAAGGTGCAGCAGCTGTAGGTCTTTGGTCTACTTACAAAGGGCTAGCACTTTACAAAAATTATGCTTGTTGTCCTGAGCAATCATCACTGGTTAGGAGAGCCATCTCACCCGTACCGGTGGTCTGTCTGTAACTAACGGCGAGTAAACAAGTAGTGTTGCGCCGCCAAAACAAAACAACATCTCTCTTTCGAGCCACAGCGGATTGCCCGTCAAATCCGAGGGCTCAAGTACTTGGAGACAACAAGCATTAGTTGCAACCGGCGGGCCAGGGCCGTACTCGCCGCCCAATCGCACGCCACCACCACCACAAGCCGTCCTGCAGGGTACATTTCGCCATGGTCAATGCTCTCACCAAAATGTATTGGGCCGTTTCATCTCTTCCGGTCTTTTTTTGTCGTTCCTGAACCTCTATTCTAACGTAAATGTCCTCAACATGTCATCTGGGGCCTCAATCGACCTCGGCTTCCTCCCGTCTTCATAAGGGGTGCTACATAAGACTGGAAGGAAGGGTATAAGACTGGGAGTAAGAGTCGACTCCTTTCAGTCTATCCTACTCTCTTACATCCAAATTCCGCTTTCAAAACAACACTACGTCAAAGAATCTGACCGAGACGACGTCATCCGACCAGCCAATGAACATACCCAGCCCTCCATTGTTCGGCGAGGGGTTTCAAGAGCCCATCAACTCGACCACTTATGGCGCTTCTGCCAGAAATTTTGCCGGTAAGCTTCTTGTTAATACGGTCTCGCTGCAAGAGAGTCTTCTGACAGACTCTTTTCAGGTAGAGTGTCTGCTGCATCGTATCACGGTACCGTGGCGGTGCCCCGTAACCCCGACCACCTCACGCAACACAGCTCAGAGGAGTGGGAGGACCAGAAGGAGACCCTGATTGAGCTTTTCATATGTCGGAACATGATCCTCGAGGATGTTGTGAGCGTTATGAAAGCTCAGGGGTTCCACGCTAGGTGAGCACATCTCTGGCCACTTTCCGGTTTCAATAATTTGACCTTGCATCGGCAGTGAGAAACAGTATCGAGATCGCTTCGCAGCTTGGCATGTGCGAAAAAAGCTGAACCCTGCCGAGAAGCGTATAATTGCTCAGATCTGGCTCTGGCGCAAGCAGAAATGTGGCCAGGAGACCGCTTTTATGGCGTGGAGTCGGCTCGTGTCTGAACGCAGACTTAAGAAGATTATCAAGGACCATGGGAAGCCATTGGGACCCGACGACCCAACTTGTGAGTTGCCAAGCAATGGAGACCAAGTATCTGGAGAAAACCGAGGCTAATGGCATCTGAAATAAAACAGTAATGCCTCCGCCGTTCTGGCTATACTACTGCACCCCTCCTTGGATCAATCCCTCTGACGAATCGACTCTAGTCACGCAGGACGGGTTCGGAGAACTGGCAACACCATCGACGAGCAGTGACTTGAAAGAGTTGCTGCACGACACGTCAGCAAGCAATGTAACAGCGGCCGCCACAGACCGAGAGCTTTTCCAATTTGCGCCACCAGACCCTGTCAACCTGCCTGCTCTTCTATGGTCCAATCCTGAACAAGTATCGCTAAGCATGAATAGCATGCATCAACTCTTGCTAGCGGAGCCTGAGGAGACAATTCCATATCCCCTCTGCTCTCACTGCGGCTCGTGTGCCGGCCCGTCCGCGGTCTCTCTCGTCAATGCAGCGTCGAACCAGCATCAGCAGACAGCTGAGGGCATCATCCCGCGATGGTTCCCAAACAACGAGCCGGGCGAGCAAGCAGTCAATTTTGGGGGCCATGCGAACAACATATATGCCAACAACTTGCAGCACCCCTGTGGGCAGTATTTAGACTCGTTTCCGGACGCGTTCGTTGCTGGTGGTGGATTCGGCCAGCTTTCGGCGCAGACAAACGCTCCCAGCCAGAATGAGTTGTCGGGCGTGCACGAGGAGAGCTTCGGGGACCCTCGGATGTTCGAATTCTATTCAACGAATCCGAGCTTCTGAGTAACTAGGTCGTCAGGTACCTAGGCGATTGACAAATCGGTCGCATGATCGAGGCAGCTCACTAATAAAGCATAGTTACCAGACAAGAAATTTCTTGGCTAGCTCTGGGGGAGGTAATCGGGAAAAGAAACATTGGTGTTCGGGAAATAAAGAATCGGAGAAACGAGAGCGGGAAAAATCGTTGTTGCGCTTGTATCAATACTGTAACCATATAATTAAACGAATAGATGAGAGTTTTGTGATTTCGATTCTTGATTAGATATCGGTATTGGGCGAATGATGGGAGCTACACTGCCTGTGGACTGGAGATGGCTGTGTCGTCTACAGAAGCTCCCTTACGTGCCCACGCCGGTCAGCAGAGGCTTGATTTCGTGATGTATCTTGTACCTTTTGAAAACTGCACTTTTCTCTGCTCGCTCTTGCTTATTGATGCTGCTCACTCTGCTTTGCCGGCTTTAAGAAACCAGGGGCTTGAAAGGCCTTTTTCGTCTTGTCTTTCCAGTAATCCAGTCTATTTTTTGTTACTCTTTGCTTCCAAGTCTTTCATCGACTGATTGACAGGTACGGGTCTTTATGTTGGCTAGCTAGGTAGGTAGCTACCTGCAGCAGGGTCTTGTGGCAGGGAGGGGGGGCCGGACGGGTGCGACCATGAAGAACACTTAACGAAGACGGAGCCGCACCGGACCAGATTCCGAATGTGACAGTGACACAACCAGCAAACACAACTCGCTCCTGCTGCTGATGCGGAGGACATGTATCGGGTACATGTCTGGTCATCTGGGTAAGCCTGCTGTCGTGGCCAAGTTCTCTCGACGCACGCCTCTACCTACCCAGCATCGATAGTAAGTGATGAGGGGGTTCTGGCTGCGAGATTTACGGCAACAAAGACGCTACTACCAAAATAAACCACTGACGTATTTGTACGACGCGGCATCGATGTTGCCCAACGCAAGGGGCCTTTACTCGTGTGGCACAAAAAGGGCGGTCAAAGGGCTGCATATATAACATGCAGCTGCACCCCAAGTCACCCCTATCAAACGAGCATCACCTGCCACGGGCCAGACTATTTAGAAAAACCGGGTTCTGCCGAGGAGCTACGTCTAGACTCTTCCAAATGGAAGTAGAAAATCGGCGGGGCAACATATATACCAGTTGTCTCCATAGCTTTGCCTCTCAGTAGAGCTGTCGCGCTCGCCATCAGAAGTCATAGAGACGAGTTATTTCATCAGGCACGTCAGTCAACGAAAGCTGTCTACAGAGCAGCGAGCTGACGTCTGTGGTCGAGACGGACAACACTAGCTGCTACGAGACGACAGACAATAGTGATCAAGTACTCTGGATTGTGTCCATGACGGCGAAGCCCGAAAGGGACAAAGGCAGACTGACTTCATCACAGGGAAACAGCGGAACCGGGTGCATCAACTGCCAATATACGAGCTACCCGCACACCCAGCCATGTCCACGTCCACGGTGACGGCCAATCACGACCTCTATGTTCTGAATCAACAACGCCGTTCTACCAATAGGGTGCAATTGAACATGCTGGCAGAATTTGTACCACTGGACAGACAGACTTTCAGTAGCGCCTTCCTCGTAATAGTAGCGGTCGGTCTCACCTTTTGTGGCCCTACGGGAACCTCCTCCCCCCGTTTCCCCCAGTCTAGAATCAGGCTTCTCGTCCGAGTTGACAATCTGGTCAGCCTCGTGCGCCAACGCGGACCTGCACCTCGTGCGTCAACGCGGACCTGCACCTCGTGCGCCAACGCGGGCCTGCACCTTGCATGGGTGTTTTGTGATGTTCTCCTGTGGATGGAAACTTGGGAAGCATGTCTTGCGTGTGGCGAATCTCACCCCAGGGTGCCCAACGTTGTACGCTGGGGTTAGGCATCGTCATTTGGAGAGTATATAAACCACGGACTGGTGACCGATTGAGGACTTATACTTTTCAACTGTACAGCAGGGCCCAAAGTGAATAGAAGGGGGGGGGGAAGAGCAGGAAAAGAAAGACAAATACCCTCATCTATGCTCTTGTGAATCCTGCAATGGATCCCGCCCGCTTGCACCTTGGGGGCGAGCAGCCTCGAGATGGTAGCGACGACAATGTTGACTTGGTCCCTCACGACACTAGCCATGACTGGTATAGCCACTTAGATGAACAGGAACAGACCTTTGAATGGTTTCTAAGGCCGCTGGAGTTTGTGCAAGACCAACCGCCCGCTATACCTGCGCATGATGCAGATGCGAGGCTGCCCACTGGCACCACCAATGACGGTGATGCTCAGCCGCAGCCACGCCGGCTGGGGTGGGACGACTTCAAAACGACTATTATACATCTGTACCTAGACGAAAAAAAGACCATCAAGCAAATCGCCGAGATTATGCAAGCCCAATATGGCTTTCGCCGCAGGTGAGCAAGATCCAACGTCTTGGTCGTTGTACTTGTATATTTTTTTGACCTTTGGGTAGTGCAAAAGCATATCAAAATCGCCTAAAATTGTGGCGGGTTCACAAGAACCTGAATACCAGCGAGATGAAGCAGGTTCTTGAGATTATGAACTGGCGCAAGCACTTTGAGGGCAAAGACACGGAATTCTTTGTCCGGGGTCGGCTGCTGCCCCCTCACAAGATTGCCAGATTCGCCTCACGAAATGGCGACATGGCGAGAGACGGTATCCCTCCTGGTAAGTCGGTTTTTCATTTTTTATGTGCTTGCATTGTCTTACATTGCGAGAGAAAATGGAGGCCGACCTGGGACACCAGAAATAGGAACAGCAGCATTGATCAAACAATAGGACCGACGCCGCCTTGGCTGAGCTACCGCACCCCTCGCCGCACATACTCCCATGGTGCGTATGGCAGAGAGAGAAGCATACGCGCTTCATCCTCTGCTACTCAAGGCACATCCAGCGTCTCATTCGCGCCAACCGGGAGCGGCTCCCACGATTGGTATATGCAGAGCATAACAACCAACGACCCAACGGCCGAAGCCCGACAGAGCACAGCCAACGACACACGCAGAGTGCTGCTCATGCTTACACAAGAAGATGAGAATGACTTGGCAATGTTCCACTGTCCCGTTTCTGAAAGGGACTTGAGGCACGGCACAGCCAAGCTGCACCGATTCTTGGTGGCCGAACGCGCAAGACCGACATGTCCGGTTTCCTGCTGCAGCTACTGCGGCTTCCTGCCCGGCTTGGTGGACGTCTCGATAGAGGGTGTGAGCTCTCTCGTCAGTAGCACACAGCAGGACCTGGATATGAGAACGCCATCGCTGATAGCGCTGCTCCAGTTCGCCATCAAGTACAAGGTGGACGCAGTCTTGCGGCATCTTGTGCGCCAGTGCCAACAGTCAAAGTTTGCGCAACGCATACACCGCCATTTGTTGTGTGTGGCGCTGCAGCACTGTAGCGGAACGCTCTTTCGTCAGCTCTTATTGCACGGTCTCGACGTGAACCTCGACGTGAACCTCGACGGCGCCAGCAGCGCCAGCGCAGGCTTGCTTGAGCAGGCGCGCATGACGCTACGCGACTTTACGACCAAACAGATAGACTTGAAAGGAGACCATAGAAGCACCTTTCAAGCGATAGGGTTCATGTACCGCGCCCGCGTCATAACCGAGAGGTTGTGGAAAGATGTCGTGCTGTGGACAGCGTTGCGACACAAACGCGCAGATGTCCTCCGCGCCTGTCTGCAGCCGCCGACCAGCGCGACGCTCGACCTTGACCAGTTGATGGACAAGGCAGCGGTAATTTGCCAAATCAGCAAGGACACGGGCTCTTTCGAGGCAGCCGCAGTGCTGGTCGAGCCTGGGTCAGCTGTCGTGTCGGGAAATGGCGCAACCGTGTTGCACCTGGCCACCAGCTTGCTGCTCGGCGGCCATGTGCAGCGGCTCCTTGGCGGAGGCACCGACGTCAACGCGGCGATGAAGACGGGCGAGACGGCCCTTCACATACTCGCCTCGTCGTCCTCGGACGGTACCGACGTGGCGCATCACCTGCTCGACTGGGGGGCCTCGGTCGTGGCCACAGACTCTGTCGGCGACACGGCGCTGCACAAGGTGGCGCTGCACGCCTGGATGTCGTGGCGGGAGAGTCTGGCCGCGCTGCTCGTACACGCCGGCGCCGACGTCAACGCGCTGAATCACCGCGGCGAGACGCCGCTCATCGTCGCGGCGCGGAACCAGGACCTCGAGGCGGTTAGGGCAGTCATGGCATGGCTGGTGCAAAGGGGGGCGCGCGAGGACGCGCGCGATCACGACGGCAACACGGCAGAGGTCTACCTGGATGCCCGCGTCCGGCAGCACGAGGCGGAAGAGGAGAAGCGTGCGGCCGCCGGCGCTCATGGCCAGGGCTGGCACCCCTCGCTATGTGAATGGGGCAGCGGCGCTGCCTTTCCGTGGACGGCGGCCGAGGCGGCGGAGCTTAGAGGGCCCCGGGAGTCGAGCCCGCGGGTTGGGTCGGTGCGGAATCGGCTGGTGTGCTTTCAGCGATGAACACGATGATGATGAAGTGCTAGGAAACAGGAAACAGATTGTCATGACTAATGTTGAGGTTGATGATAGGAAATTAGGGAAGATATCTTGGGTTATACTTGTTTTGGGAATGTATGACGGCTAATACTGATGGGATTTTGGAAACAGATTGGGTTGAGACAACTCTTACATGATACAGTGCCAGAACCGTGAGCCGGAATGCTCCAGTGTGTTTTTATAAATGAATTTAATTGTTAACATTCTTTATCTTGACCAATGTGAAATTCACGACGTGGGTCTTTTACGAAAACTCTCCTCGAAGCTGCTATAACCTAGATTGGCTAGCAAGGGAGAGCCCTAGTAACGACAGGCTTAGGCCAGATGAGTCGTGTTGAAGAGCCGGTTCCCAGTATCAGTAGTTTTTGTCCCCGTAAACTTATTACTTGATACTCGCAGGGCTACCATGTTGACCCGGTGCTGCTCCAGCATTGTCCGTAGAGCGTGACCATCAGCGACTGCTTCTTCTTGCACCACGCCTGCCACGACGACAATGTTGGTGAGATGTTGCTGGAGCCGAGTGACACGACACAGAAAGTCCATGATGCTTTGGCCGCTGTTGACGACTGAATCGACAAGAAGCAGATTCTTTTGGCTCGCTACGTGGTGGTCCTTGATGTCTGCTGGAGCAAAGGCGTGCAGGAACATGGCGCTGGGAAACACCTCGCTGATGCCCAAGGCCATGGGCTCTCCGCCACGCATGAGCGCGATAATGGTGGTTTGGGGCTCGTGAGCGAGACGGAACCCGGCGGTTTGGTGGCCCTGTACATGCGGTACGTGGAAACTCTCAACGCCAATCACGTCGGTGAGAAAGTGCAGCGCCAAGTACTTGCCAGCCTCTTGGTGGGCACGTCTAAGGGCTACGCCGGCGACAGAGGCATCGCGCGTGGGGGACATGAGCAGTTTTGCTGCACCAGTGTTTGTGGCATGGACCACGGTGCAGCTAGGAGTTGACATGGACTTGGACAGGAGGGCAGGTGTGTCCGTCCCGCGGCGGCGGCATAGGAGCGCTTCGACGAAATCAGCATCAGAGAATGCGAGGAGCGGTAACTTGGTCGTGTTTAAGCGTGGAGCGACGTGCGGCGGGAGGAGCACTTGCTGACAAGAGAGTCCGCGAGCGTCGATGGCTTCGCTCAGGGCATGATCCATGCTGCGACTTCGATTTCTTGGGTCACCAGAGACGACAACAGACTTGTTGGCTGCCTCTAGCATTGGCAAGTCGAGTGGACTATCTCCAACGGCCCATACGTAGAGGCCATGTTGCTGTTGAAGACTCGAGACGACCTGTGCCTTGGTCTCTGGGGTCACTACAATCTCATCCGCGATCCTGCCACCACCAACGACTTTGATGCTGTGCCCTAGGCCGGCCTTGTCCATTACCATTTGCCAGACGCGTCGAATGCCGCAGGTCAGCACAATAACTCGTACGTGGCGGTGGGTGAGAACGAGCCGAAACAGGGTGATGAACTCGGGATGGAGCGTAGTAGCAGATGCAAGTTTCTCGCACAGTGCCTCAAAGTCTGCCTCGTTGGCAGCTTCTTCATATAAGAGCGTTGCTTGGCGAAATGCGGCCTCGGAATAGCCGAGCGGACTGCCAAACAGGCTCTTTAGCGGGCACTTTTCGAATGTCTCTTGGCTTGAACCCTTTACAGCCTGCCAAAACATGGAACCGGCATCTTCGCTCGCCAAGGTCTTGTCCGCATTGACAACTAGCACAGTTTCTGCGCGCTCCTCGCCCACGAGTGCCGCTTCGACTCTGTTCATGACGAGAGCGAGGTTGCGTCTCGCGCTCGTCTGCTCGAAATGGCGCACCAGCTTCAAGGTAAAAGAAAGCGGACTGCATTGCTGCGGGATCGCTGAGAATAAAATGCCATGCTGTCGGCAGAGTCTGCCGAGTTGGTCCATCACGGCTCGCTGCCACTGCTCCAAGTGCGCGGCGGACACTGGCGGGCAACGACGCCGCGTGTCGCCTAGCCGACGCTGGAGAATGGCATGGACTGGCACATTCAAGTAGATAATGTGTGAGTAGACGCAAAAGTCGCTGGCCGTAGCGACAATGTCGCCCGCCAGCGCATCTTCTGGCCAAAACATGTAGTGGCCAACAACGAGAGCAGCGCGGTTCTTCGCCAAGCACTCTTTGGCGACACTGGCAATGGCGCGCTCCCGCACATGGTGCTTCTGCTGCTTGTCAAGTTTGGCAAAGGCGGCAAGACCTCCGGCAACCATGGCGGATATCAGCTCGGATCCTTCGTGAAAGACGAATCTGTCGTGGTCGTCTAATGCAAGCTTGAGCTCGTGCATCAAGGTAGACTCGCCGGATCCAGGAAGTCCGTACAATCCAATGATGATGGGCTTCTTGTCAGAGGATGGGTCAGATCCCACTTTGGTTGCTGCAGGAGCGATGGACGCCTGCGAAGTGGTTGTTGTAGCCATTTGGTACTATGCTGACGGTGGTGAAGAAGAAGTACGCGAGCCGCGATGAAGGAATGCAAAAGGGGATAGGTTAGGTCAGTATGTAGTAAGATGGAATAGTAGGATAGGACTGTCTATTAAATAAACGATTGAGGCTCGGTGAAGAGCAGCGGATTTACGTTGTTGTACCTCTAGCAGCCTTGTATGATGGCGGCTTCGTGCAGTAGTGGTAGGCCCTGCATTCGCACAGAGCGAATTTATGGGAGAAGAGGCTAGAACCGTCTTGACCGAGAGCACCCTTGTTCACATTGACTGGAAGCACAGTACACTTGTTGATATTCGTAGTGATTTAGAACATGACGAGAGGCACATCTTTGACCTTGTTCTTCTCGGCTGGGCTCATCACGCTCGTATCTGAGTGGTATCTGCAGAATAGTAAGCCTTGCTAGCCACGCGGTAAAACAGTCACCTTGATGTATAGTCGTGAAGCATATAGGTGTAAACGAGAATGTCACGTTTTGATTTCAATAGCGGCATACTCCGAAGCGGGTAACCGTTCTGTATGACATGACAGAGTATGGAATAGACGTTAGTAGCCTCACTTGGTTTGTACACCGGGATTCAGAGCCTCGTGATGTCCAATACCGGGACTTTGCGATACAATATGCGCCATCATGTGGCAGCCTTGGATGTCAGCTGCAGGTTGTTTTACTGGACCTTGTAGTGAGTATGTCTAATATATTGATAGGACAGTGACGGCTAGGAGCAGAGTCGGTGCGAAGCTGCACGCCGAGCCTGGCCGGTTGAGGCCGTCTAGCTTGGGCTCTGTCGGGACCTACTACTCTTTTGTCTGTCTTGATAGGTACGCAACACGGGGTGAAACCGAGTTTCAGAGGGAAGGCTGCTTCTCCCTCATACAACAGCTAACAGAGAGCAGTGAAGGAGATTGCGGCAAGGGGTCAAACAACAAAGCGGCAGGGCAATCAATTGCTTGTCGCGCTTGCTCACGGGTCCCCCCGTGGTAGATTGACCAACGGCGGGAAATATTATAT
>JAPFSE010000233.1:0-26123 GCA_030777785.1 Beauveria caledonica | reverse complement strand
GTTGCCCCCCTGCCCAACATCCAGCAGTCCAGATCCGTCAACAACAACATGTTTGTTTGTTCTGTCTTTTAATTGCAAACGCTATATTTTCCGCATCCCTGGCATAGCTTTCTGTGGCGAGAAACAAGACAGAAAGAAAAAGAAAGGGGAAGAACCCGAGGTTGCTGCCTAGGCCGGCCGACCCATTTCCTGACCCTGGGCGGCTAAATTTAGAAAAGACCCCGCGCAGCCCAACCACTCGACTCGTTACTCGTTCGTCCGCCTAACACTTGTCCTCTCCCCAGACTCTCCTTTTCTCCATATCTTTTTCGGGTTTACCCAAATAACCTTCTGTTGCCTGTCAATATCCATTGTATCCGTGCGCTGCCCATCCTCAACTCGTCAAAATTACCAGTAGACTTGTTTCCCATGTGCCCTTGATTGCTTTCGCTACTCCAGGTGCCCAGCTGCAACTTTGCAAGACATCTTTGCTACACATGCATCCACTGCGACATCACACATGCAGCATTACCATCACACATGCAAACACACTTTGCATCGTCTTCGGCATGAATCGTCACATTTCACACTAATCAACACACTAATCAATTCTCCACCCGGCCAAATCTCTCTGCTCATCTTCCCCGAGGTATCCTCTAGAGCTCGTGTCTCGTACCTCCATCGCCACCTCACGACTCGACGGCCAGCGCCTTGGCGCCCACAATCCGCTCGCCTTCCCTCGTAATCACCCAGTATTCCACCCGGGTCTGGTCACGCACCACCCGGTACACCCGCACGTCGTTGCCCTTGCTCGCGTCCCGCACCGCCTCCAGCACCTGCGTGTACTGTCCCTTGGAATCCCAGTCCAGCGGGTCCAAGATACTAATTTCGGCCTTGGCCACGTCCCAGTGCTCGATGAGCTTGGCGAATTCCTCTGTTTCCAAAATGTATCAGCATCAAGTCCCAACACTTTTCGCCGATGCGGCTGATTCCAGCCGCGCCGTGCCCCGAGCAGCCTCGTCAAAGAAGGAGAGAAAAAACTCGCATTTCTTCTCTCCGAACAAAGAGAAACGGCAACACGTTGTCCTCAGCAACACACCGCAAAAGCTATCCCCCATGGTCATGGTTCAAAGGGAACATTCACTTACCCTCGTCAGGTAGTCCACCCGCGCCCGTAAACTTAAGCGACACCGGCTCAAACGGCTCGTCCGCGTCGCTCGTGTACACGGCCTCCTTGCACACCTTGACGATGCTTTGCGGCGCCGTCTGCCCCGCATCCAGCGTCTTGAGCTGCGCGCGCGCCGTCTTTGACGACTTGGCGTGGGCCTCGTCGGCGTCGTTGTTGGCCTTGTTCAGGAACGCCATGTAGTCTTGATCCGAGGACATGTCGACTACGGATGCGTGCTTTGCTTGTTCTCTCGACCCCGTGACGCTGCCCGTTTCGCTGACAGTCGTCGTGTTGCGAATGCGAGTCCCTCGTATCTCGTCGCGTCCGGATCTGGTACAGAAAAACTGCTGACGTTGCTTCGTGGGGCCTCGATGCCGCGGTCCCGTTTGTCCTTGTCGCTGCTGCTCTCTTGCGACCGTCGATCGTAAAGGTCCGATTATAGATTCTCGTATTATCCCAAATCGTTTCAATAAAACATGGACGTTCTTCCCAGCCATGTGACGATGGTGGGTCTGATTTTCTGCTCAGCAGCTGTTTTATTATAGAGAGAAAGAGGGGTTCCTTTTGACATTCTGTCTCGCTGCAAACGTCCAAGTAAAAGTGGGCTGACGTCAATCCCAATCCGCACCACCAAATATCACCTGCAGCACAACGATGCCAGCCCGGCTACAAAAGTTGCTTGCACATTTCAAGAGGAAAAAATATTCATCAATGGGAATCTTTTAATTTTCATTCGTTCCTTTACCTAGCATTTTTACGTTGATCCCATAAAACCCAAAAAGACTAGCATAAAGTGGCATAAACCAACCATTTCCTCGACACCCCGATGCAAGAAAGTGCGCAAGATACAACAAAAGAAAAGTGACGCTCGGCCCGCTCAACCCATTTAGGCGGTGGTGGTGAGGTCCTTCTTGAGGGTACCCTGGAACTGCTTCTTCTCGGCAGGCGTCTGGAAAGCACCGTGACCAAACTCGGACGAGGTATCGATCCACTTGAGGTTGATCTTCTCCAGGGCGCGACGCGAGGTGTGGGTGAACATGGACTTGCGGAGGGTCATGACACGCTTCTTGACACCAGGAATGGAGCCCTTGACCATGACGAAGTCGTTCTTGACCTCACCGTAACGGACGAAACCACCGAGACTAAAAATCTGTTAGCAAAGATTCTGCTTTTTGGTCAAAAGTGTACGTACGGAGTAATCTTCTTCTTAGTAATGTCCATCTCGGTCGAGGCAGAGTCCTCGGCACCAGCCTTGCCGATTCTGTAAACCTTGTGGTTGACAGAGGTACGGTGATGGTAACCGTCCTGACCAGCACGGGCAACCGTCCACTGGACGTGGTTAGGGTGCCAGGCACCGATACAAGCAACCTTGCGGAGACCCTTGTGCGTCTTGCGAGGGAGCTTCTTGGTGCCCCAACGGGCAGTGACACCGGTGAAACCGTGGCCCTTGGTGACGGCAATGACATCAATCATCTCGTCCTGCTCAAAGATGGAGTCGATCGAGACGGGCTTCTCAAAGAGCTCCTTGCCGAAGTCGACCTTGTCGGAGACGGAGCCGCCGTTGACCTGAATCTCCATCAGGTGAGCCTTCTTCTGCTTGAGGGGCGTCTTGCGGATCTGGGTGTGGGCGAGCACGCGGACGACGGTGCAGTACTTCTTCATGCGCTCGAGCTCGCGGGCGATGGAGGCACCCGACGACTCGGAGTGCTTCTTAGCGTACTTGGTGAAAGCCTTCTTCTTGCTCTTGTACCAGTTCTTGTAGAAGCGGCGCTTGAGCTCGTCGGACAAGTGCTCGGCCCAGACGGTGGTGAGCGAGCGCAGGCCGCGGGGGGTCTCGATGTATCCGACAAGACCAACAACGATCATCTAAAATTAAAAATCAGATGTTAGCCATATGCGCAAAGCAAAGCGGGCTGCATTGTTCGTACAGGTGGGGTATCAACGATGGTCACAGCCTCAACGACCTCCTTCTTGTTAGATTTCGCACCGGGGCGGTCGCTGTCACGGACGATCGTGGTCATGCCGGCCTTGTAGCCCATGGCGGCGGTGAGGTGGACGGGCTTCTTGGGGTCATCCTTGGGGAAGCTGTGTGCAAGCCAATTGATTAGCCTCTGTTTCTTTCTAGCGAGTCGCAATATTTTCCTCGCATCTCGAAAAGAAAAAACTTACGACTTGACCTTGCCGCGGTGACGGGCGGCACGCTTCCTGGGAAGGTAGGCCAGCGAACCGTGACGAGGCTCCTCGTGCTTTCGGTGCTATTGGTCATGAGTTAGTCGGCCGTTCGCATTGTTGTTTTCGCCGTCGCAAGTTCGCAGAAACGTACACTCATTTTGTCGGCTGTGGTGGTTGGTGGTTAGTGAGAGGTGTAGAGTATCAAAGCCTCGCCGTGGGAGAAAAGTCTAGGAGGGTTCGAAAATAATTTGTGGGCGAAATTTTAAGCGAATTCCCGGTGGCAGACTCGTTGTGCGGTGGCTCGTGCGTTTTCATCGGTCTTCCAATCAAAGGCCGCCTCTATAGTGGGGCTGGCAGAACTGCACCACTTGGACGGTAAAACTGCGGCGTTGTGCCACCAGTTTATGCACTACCTAGACTTGCATAATCCTATAGCCTAAGTTATGCTAAGTCATCATGACGACTTATGCAGCGGTTCTCCTCGATAGTAGCGTGGGAGCAAAAGAGTATATCTAATCTTTCCAGAGTGCATCTGCTTTGTCCAGCTTCTCTTATCTTCCTACGACAACCTCTTCGCTGTTGTTTTCCGCTGCGAGACTCCAGACAATAGTCGTGCTGCGACACAGCACCGCTACAATCTCGGACAGCTAGTTACTGAATGTAGAACTGCTAATCATGCCTACTTATGGTACATGTAGAAACGATTCCAAAACTCGATTCTTCATTTCAGCCTACATTTGTCTCCCCGTGACGCAGTGTCTGTAAGGCCAATCCACTACTGCTCGACTGCGCGCTGTTCTTCAACAAAGTCAAAGGGGCTCATGAATCAGTCTCATAAAATCTCAAGCAGCTCCATTGAGAAGCACGTTTATATCGATAGACATGAGAATAACCAAGAAACGTAGTGATTCCAGACTCTGTTCCTCATTCACCAGTTTCCTCGTCATCTCTGTCCGCAGCAGGCAGTCCTTTGTCGGCTAATTTGGACTTGTTCATCGGCAAGGAGGTCAACCAGGGCCTCGAATACAGACGGGCTCGTCGGGGCCGCAGTTTTTGCAGCATCTCCAGCCTGTTGGGCAGCTTCTGTAGCCGCATTTACGCAGGCGGGCCGGCGTGGGTGACGCGGCGGCCAAGCTGAGCATGCACGCAACGAGGGCGTATACAGGCCTCATTTTTGTCTTGAAGCGATTTCAATATATATCAGTGATGAAGATGAAAGCTGTCATAGTATTGGAATTGCGCCGGCGCATTCACGCTTCAAATACTCTTCTCTGAGACATGGCAGGTGCTCGAGCTTCTTCCTGTATACGGACAGCTTCATAGTTGCTCGTGAATTGGCCGGATTCTGCTAGGCCTGCCTTTGACCAGTTGTTTCGCAACGCTGAAATGGTGTTTTCATGCATGAATACGAGAACTTTGGTCCAATCTTGCCGACATTCAGTGTCGCGTGCTCCAGCACAATGCGGGGAGTGCAGCTCCGGAGGTCTTGGCGACGACAGGTCAGAAAAAACGACACGGCAACCGGGTGTCAGCTGCCAAACAGATTCATTATGAAAAACACTAGAGAAGTCATTCACTAATTTGGTGGAAACTACAATCGTTGATGGTCTCGTTCTGTCGCACTTGTGCAAGTGTGGCGTCTTTTTGTCACTTGCACGAGGGGGTTGAAGATCGCGAAGCATAGCACGATTTACTCTCTACCAAAAGGAGGCTTTTCGAGGCTTCCGGCTCGGTACGAAGCGTTTGGACAGCTATCGGGCACAGTATGGGTCACCCTTACCAGATGCAGAGCATCTACACCCAGCACAGGCGACAACGCAATTACATCAGATGGTAGTCTACTCTTTGGGCATGACTTGTGGCTGCCGAACATGTATTGCAATGCGGAATAGAAATCCTGTTTGTCAAAAATCTGGCAGAGACAAATTGAGGCGGTGCAAGGCTGATCGTGGACCGTCTCACTCCAGCAGAGCATCACTTCTTATCTCCTGCACAAAACGACACTATATCAGCCTTGCCCCATCCTTGACCTTGGTTTTGAACTTGCTTGTATATTCTTCATGATAAAACTGTTAGTAGTGTCACCAGCGCTGCTAGCTTCATGCTACAGGTTCTTGATTACTCTTTCAAGACAAAGCGAAAGCTTCTCACGTGTCTCGGAAACCATCTCACGATACTTTGCGCAATACCTCAACCTGCGAGCATCTGAGAAGAAGTAGACGATAGCGACTTTCACAACACCAGGCCCACGCCTCAACCAGCCTCATAACCGATCCTTATCTCTATCTTCTCCGCCATCTACATCCCCTCACCCCTTTTGCTCCGCATACATCGCCTCAATCTCACTCGCAAACTCCGTATATACCCTCTGCCGCATCACACTCCCCTTGTCCGTCCTCGGCAGCCTCGCCGTCCGCGGCAGCACCCGCACCATGTCCCTCGAAATCTCCGCATGCCCCGGCACCACACCGTTTGCCTCCTCCACCAGCGGCCACACCCTCTCCACCAACCTCTCCCCATCCCCATCCCCATCCTCCTCCTCCTCGTCTTCCTCTTCTTCCTCGTCTTCCTCGTCTTCCTCCCTCATCGCGGGCACCAGCAGCAGCCCCGGCACCGTCCTCCCCACGCCCACCACCACCGCCTCCTCCGCCAGCGGGCTCGCCCGCAAGCGCTCCTCAAAAGGCAAGCCCAGCACCTTCATCCCCGTGCTCAGCGCCGTAAAGTCCCCCTCTCTGCACACAAACTTCCACGCATCCCGCCGCGGGTCCTCGTGCGGCCGCATCATATCCCCCGTGCGAAAAACATCCCCGTCACCTGCGTGACTCAGCCCGGGGAAGCTGCGCAGAAACACAATCTCGTGCAGCGGCGCATTGCCAGGCACCGGATCCAGCAGAATGTGCGGCCGCAGCACCGGCGGAATCTCGACGTAATCCCAGCCCCGGTCCCCGCGCGCGCGCCACATGGACGTGGCAAAGTTGCGCGTCGCTTCCGAGCTCCCCAGGGACGTACTAATGTTAACGCCGTGCTCGACCAGATAGGTGCCCAGCTCGTCGGGCAGCTGCGCGCCGCCCGTGGTAACGTACTCGGCCGCCTGCAGACACGCCAACCCGCGGGGCGTCCGCGCAATGAGCCCGACATTGTACGGCGGCGCGGGCAAGAACGCTGGCCGCGCCGCCTCGAGGGCCTCTATCAGCGCGCCGGCCGTGAATCGCTCCGGCCGGGTGTCCATGACGTAGCAGGTCTTGCCCGCGTGCATGGTGCCGAAGAAGATGACCAGCCCCCAGCCGTGGTAGAGCGGCCACGAGAGCAGGCTGGTGAGCGGCAGCGCCGTCGTGAACAGCGAGAGCGCCAGGTGGTCGTGGCGGTAGGGGATGGGTTTCGGGAGGCCCGTCGAGCCCGACGTCGAGAAGAAGAGCGCCATGGTGCCGGTCTGCGCCTCGCGGGGGAAGAAGAGGAAACGCGGCAGTTTGGGCGTCGTGGTGTCCCCTGCGGCGGCGGCGGCGGCGGCGGCGGCCGTGTAGACGGAGCGCGGAACAAAGGGAATCGTCGAGGTGGTGGATGGCTGCAGCGCGACAATGCCCTGGACGAGGTCCGCCGTGCCGGGCGTGGCTTCGTCGTACACGACGGCGTCGCCGCGCGCGGATCCGAGCAGGCTTGCAAGACCAACAGCTTTCTGGCGAAGGGACATCATGACGACGCAGTACCCAAGGCGAGAGAGCGCAAATAGGTGAACGACCCAATCGAGGTTGGGGTTTCCCAGCATCCCCACCACGCGTCCGAGTTTCTACTCCTCCCCTCCTCCCCTCTGTCAGTCGCTTCCTTTATTTCCCATCTTATCCTTTACTCTTTCGTCTCATCTGGAAAGAGAGTGGAAAGAAAGAAAGTAAAACGCACCGGTTCGTGACCAGACTGGACGAGGTGCCGCACAACCGCGTCGACGTAACCGTCGAGCTGCGCCGCCGTAAACGTCTCATAGTAGTCACCGTGGCTGCCCTCTCGATCCGCACGAGGATACGCAAAAAGAATCGGCGAGGGACTCTGGTGCACATGCCGCGTGAGCACGTCGTCGAGGACCAGCAGCGGGTTCTGCTGAAAATGCTCGTCAAATGCCTCTTGCGTGAAGCGCTCCATGTCGTATCCGTGGGGCGTAAGTCTTGCCGAGAAACAAAATCGTGGCGATTCTTTGAAACGAAAAGTTGCAAAATAAAGCCTCAACAATCATCACCAACTCAAGTGATGGAAAGTCACCCCCTGTAAGCAAGTAGATGGTAGCATCAGACATCGTTTTACGCTGACCGCACGCCAGGGACGCGGCCCATCAAGAGACCCCCCCCCTCTTCCCCTCTCCGACAGGGCAGAGCCTTGTCCTCGGTGACTTGATTTTTCCTTTTCCCATTGCCTCGTGCATAGGATTAGCTCGTTTACGTTGCAGCGCATGCCCAAAACTCGTAAGGCGCGGTTTCCGACACTACCGAAAAGAACCCCCGATCATCATCGCCCCACAGCGGCTTGATTCAGAATCGTACAAAAGTTCCCAGGACTAACTCGTCTGGTGAAAAAAAAAGACATCGGAAATTGTAGTAATGAAGATCGGAAAGGGGACCTCGAGGGGCTCAGCGCAGATCGCGCTTGTCTACATTACGCGGCGCGAGGCGGTCATTTATTATTCCGCCGCCGTCCGCGGGCTTAAACCCGGCATGTCCCGACAGACGTCACACGACAAGACTATATGAAGAAGCTTGCCTGGCACTTGAACCTTGAGGATGAACAGACTGTGGGAAACTTTTTCCATTTCCAAACAACTACACACTATGTAGGGACCAGTCGTCCGTTCGACTTTCCAAATCTCTCCCAGCACGACGCCCACCCTAACAAGTTTTCTCCTAAGCCAACCCAGAAAGACCAAAAAACAAGAAACAAATAGGGTAAAGTAAACATAAGAAAGCAGAATAGCCAGTGTGGTATACATGGGAATTCAAGCAGAAAAATGTGCTGCGTAATCTCAAGACTCGTACTCCATCCTCCTGCTCTTCGCCTCTTTTTTACATCTTATTCCGTCTTGGCCGTGGCAGTAGCAGGGGTCGCTGTCGTGCCGTTAGCTCCCGTGCTGTTTGGTGAGCTAGGCTTGGCCTCGTCCGTAGTAGAGCCAGCCTTGGAGCCATTCGTTGTGGCTGCCTTCTTGTCATCTTCGGGTGCATCGTCATAGTCTTCGTCGACATCCATCTTCCTAGCGGCGCGCTCAGGCTCAGACGTTGCGGAAGCCCGCGGAGCATTGCTAGTCTCCGTTGGCTCTTCCTTAGGAGTGACTGTAGGCTGGGCCTTTTCAGGCGTAGCATCAGCGGGGGCGGGTGCCTGCATAGGAGGCAGCTGAGTCCCCGTTACGCTGTGTTGCGGGTGGTGATGAGCGGCCTCAGAGGGGTGGTAGTCGTTCTTAGGGGCAGAATCTTCCACTCTGCGAGGCTCTTCCACACGGCGCTCCTCGTCCCGAGGAGAAGGGCGGCGGAAGCCTTCCTTGGGAGACATCGACGGCCGGCGGTGCTTAACGTCCTCCAGGCGTGCGCGATTCTCTTCATTTGCTTGCTTCTTGACGGATGCATCATCCTCCCACTCGCGCATGCGCTTTGGTCCGACCGAGGGAGGGCGGTCCTCTTGGCGCTGGACTGCTGCCTCGGGGGCTGCCGCCGAAGGGGGGACGGGGCCAGCTTGGCCGTTCTCACTTGCAGCTTGTAGTGCCTCGCTTTGACCCGCGTATTGGGGTAGCGGCGGCGGCGCCTGGCCGGGGTAGGCAGGCTTGGGTGAGGGAATATGGCCCTCGCGGCCGTCAGGGCGGGGGCTGTGGGTGGGCCGGAAGGGAACAGTACCGTTGGGAGGCGGCGGTGCGGGACCGTTGGGAGCCCCCGACGGAAGCGCGGAGACAGATGGTACAGAGCCGCTAAAATTTGGGTTGGCAACGCGACCTTGCGACGTAGGAGCATATGCGTGGCTTGGAGGAGGCGAAGCGCGGCGAGCCAGGCCGGGTCGGTCGGCGTATGGCGGCTGCTGCTGAGGTTGCGGCGCTTGACGATGGTCAGGTTGCGGCTGGCGAGGGTCATGCTGAGGGCTGTGAGGCCGCTGCAGGGGAGGAGCAGGACCGCCTCGGAAAGGCTCCCCGCGGCTCTCATATGGGTTAGGTGGTTGGGGAGGCGGGTTCACATTGGAGAGGTTGCGAGCCCAGTTCTCGCCAGCACCTTGGGGAGCGGGAGGAGGGCCGCCAGTAGGAGGCTGGGCAGTAGAGCCTCCCCACTGAGGACCAGTAGGACCTTGAGGACCAGCGGCCTGATAAGCCTGCGGGTGGACATCGGCAGGCTGAGGTGCAGCCGGGGGAGCACCGCCATTGCCGGAGCGAAGCAGCTGAAGACGATTCTTGATGTGCGGGTTGTGTGGGTCAAGCTCGGCCGCCCGTTGGTAGGCATCGAGAGCATCGGAGATTTGATTGTTACACGACTCGTACTGGGACAGATTAGTAAGGCGCAGCCGGCGTGGCAGGACGGACGATATCTTACTAGTGTGCCGAGGTCATACCAGACTTCGGAAATGTAGGGATTGAGGCGAATGGCGCGGGAATAAGCATCAAGCGCATCTCGGTATTGGTTGATTTGATAATAGAGAACACCAATCGAACACCAGAAGGTAGGATTCTTTCCATCGCGATAGACGGCCTGCTGATAGGCCTCATACGCCTTGGGGTATTTTTGCTGCGACATGTAGCATCTACCAAGCAGGTACCAGCTCTGCGCGTCGGTGTTATCTGCTGCTGTTAGGGTTGAGTGGTCGGAGGAGACTGTGGACGTTAGCCTACCGGCGTTGACAGATTTCTCGAGGTACTGAATGGCGCGATCCTGGTACTCATAAGAGCTGCTCTGCTGGTGGTGGAGCCAGCCAAGCTGTTGGAGGACCTTGGCGTGGGTAGGCGTGTGATCCAGGACACGCTGGTAGGCAGCCTTGGCGTTATCAAACTAGATAATTGTCAGTTTGCAACGGACCGAGGCAGAAAGCGGACATACGTCTTTTTGCTGCTCATGAACATGGCCAATCTGAAACCAAATATCTTCCTGGGTCAGCGGGCCGGGAGGCGAGCTGACAATGTATTTGAAGCACTTTTAAAAGTCAGAAACGATCCGCGGAGAGTATGCGCTAAGCTTACCTCGAGACTCTGGGGATATTTCGACTGCTGTTTGTATATTATTCCGAGGCGAAAGTAAATCTCGTTTGCCTTTTCAAAGTCGGGCTGGATCTGCATGACCTGGGAGAAGGCTTCCTCGGCATAGTCGTAGCTGCCATAGCGGTCGTAGAGGATACCAATGCCGTACCAGAGCATGGGGTCCTTGGGATCGCGCAGATTAACCAGAGCTTGTTGGTAAGCGTCGTAGGCCTTTTGGAGGTTTTCGGTCATGAGGAAGCAGTGGCCTGCGGAATTAGCGTCGGATCAGATGGAGCTGTGGCATTATGTGCCTACCGAGATTGCCCCAAGCTTCGCCATTGTTTCTGTCCATGTCGACAATGGTGCGAAAGAACTCGAGAGCCTTGTCAAAGGCCTCGCGACCCTTGAGCAGCATACCGATGGCGTTGAGGGCAGTGATGGACTGAGGATTGGCAATGAGGGCGCGCTCGTATGCCTGGAGCGCCTCGTCGGGGGTGCGCAAGAGCTCTGCGCAGCTGCCTGAGTGGGGGGTTAGCGATGTTGCGACGAGACGGAAGGCGCGGGAACCAAGCTTACCGATTTGCAGCCAAACCTGCTCGTTGAGCTGCTGCACCTGGACGGAAGCGCTGTACTGGCTGGAAGGACCGGCGTGAGGCGGGCCACCCTGCGCCTGCGCCTGCTGGTGCTGCATCTGCATCATGGTGGGCGATGGATGATGGTTTGCAGCCATTGCTGATGACGATGGCCGACTGGGAGCCACACGCGGTAGTGTGCCAAGGCGAGACGTTGCCAGCTTGAGCGGCGCGACGGGCGACAGGAGGGTGTCAAGGAGGACAGAATTGTTCAATGGCGGATCGAGCAGCAGCAACAAAGGAATTCAAATGATTATTGTCAACGTGGTGGGTGGGTGGCTAAGGTCGAGATGCGTTGATGTGCAAGCGCGTAGCAGGGGCCTTGGTGGTGAGGCGGCAAGTCTTTGGACGACGGGGGGCCCAGCGTGGCTGCTGCGCAGAAAAAAATAAACCGACGATGCACTAGGTGAGGGATCGCGCCAGGTAACAGGCGGGAAGCGATGATGGGATGATGAAGACCGTAATGGCGAGAGGAACCAGGATGGTGATGATTGCAGAGGCCTGGCAGCCGTTGGGAGGCAGAATCAAATGGAATTGGGGGGGAAGGAGGAGAAAGAAGAAAACTGGTCATTGGGGAGAGGCTGTCTGGTGGAGGAAAGGACCTGCACCGCTGGCCGAGCCAAACTCCCCTTACCCATGAGAATGGGAGGGAACGGGCAGGTTAGGGCGACGGCTGGGGTGTGATATGGGGACGAGCGGCTCCACAGGGAGCGAGTGGCCGGTGCATGGTTGTTGGCTTTACGAGTACTTGTTGCCGCGGGTGATTTGCGAGAGGCAAGAGGTAGATAATGAACAGGAGCAGGGGTGGATGCTGCGGGGAGGGGGTGCGGCGATTCAGCAGGTGTGGTGTCCATGTTGTGTGGGATGGCACTGATGGGGCGCTGATGGGCCATGGATGGGTGATGTGGAGGGTGTGTTGCCGGAGTGGGCCGGGGCTGGGACTGGGGCTGGCAGTGGCTTGTGCAGTGGACTGTGGCAGTCTTCTTTGCCTGACGCATCCACTGTAAATACACTGCAATTCTGTTAACCGTGCCTTTTTGCTCTTTTCGCTGCTGATTTGCCAGTACTAAATCGGTGGCAGCAAGCCAGTGACAGGCGACAGTGCATGTCCCGCCATTGTGCCCGGCGGGTCTTGCCCTATGCCGCAACGAGCCTGAGGAAAAAACATTGCCTATGTATAAAATGAGGAAATAAATCAAAAAAAAAATAGAATAGAATAAAAGAAAATACAGTCCACAAAAGAAACCCTTGGCCCGCTTCCCAAAACCCCCAGACTCTCCACTCCAACTCGTTATTCCTCTGCATCATGACGCTCCCGCCATTGTATGTGCAGATTATGTAGGTAGGTAAGTAAGTAGTCGATGCTCGGTACTCGTGCCTACCAGCGTCATCTGAAGCCGCTTCCGACGCCTCATCTGGCCTACCTATTTTGTCACCTCTCCCCCGCCTGCGCACAAAGCTGCCCCTCCTGCACGCCACGGCCGCACCCGCGTAACCTCGCACAGGGCCATCATGTAGCACATTGCACGGCAGCTGGTGCAGCAAGCGCGTGGACCGTTGCATGTGTGATGCAGGCCCTGTGTAGCCGTCGTCGCCCTCTGTCCGACCTTGCCTTCCCCTCCTGTGCCACCAGCAACGGGTATAGGTAATAAGCTAGGCCAAGCTGCTGTGCCACGTAATCCGCGCTGCGCGAGAGCTTGCCATGTTCCGATCTTTACTGGTACGTCTCGGCGGCGGCGGACAGCGTAAGCGATACTTTCTTAGCAGCCCGGGCTACCTGGAGTAACCGCTGGCAAGGCGTGAAGCGACAGCCACAAAGAGCTCGATGCAGTTAATCACTGCCTAGTAGTACGGTCTGGTATCATCAGACGACAACTCAGACCCGTCGGGGTGCAGGTTGAAGGTGAGTCAGTCAGCGCACAATTTGGTTTGGCATCAATAATTGTAATTCGTGGCCGCGCTCCGCAGTGTACTGCTCCCAGTTAGCTTTTCCTGACGCTTATCAGGTATGCTGCCTGTCCTGGCTTTGTCTTGCTCCCTTTGCAGTTTGTTTCTAGCGTACGTAGACTGGCGATGGCCCCCAAAAAAGATGGGGTAGGGCCACTGCTCTAGTTTGCTGCTCTGTCAGCTGCGTCAAGAATAAAGACAAGGACGTGGCGCGGCAACGGGAACTGAAGACGTTTATGGAGAAAATGCATCCGAGACAAAAACGCATCTCCTTCTGCAGGATATGCAGGTTAATAATCAACAGTGGGAATGCCACGTTGGGTTCTCCCATAACAAGTAAAATACCTCCAAGCTACTAGGTACCTAACATACGTGTACCCTGCACTCTCGCCAAAAAAAAAGCGCCTCCGAAAGTGCCCGTCAAACGCGCAGAAGAAAAAAACAAAAGATGCAGGACACGTACTATTCGACAGGCATGTCACGCGCAATTCAAAACGGCAGATTTTGGCTTTGTCATGATGAGGTGGCTTTTTTACTCTTTTGCCTAAGTTGCGGACAACAAGTAATAGTAGTACGAAGTAAGTTATCTGTAGTAGCCTAGTAGGTATTAGTAGGTAGCCGGCTACCTAGAACGCTAGTTTAGCAGGGTGGCGGGCAAGACACGATTTAAGCTACGACACGTGACTTTTGGCAGGCACAGCAAATAACCGTGTCGGAGGCTGGAGCCCTGTCCTGCCAGTACCACTGCCAGCTGCCAACCCGCATCGCGCTCATCGGGGCCAGGCAAAGGAGCCAGCAAGCAACGAGACGGGACCCGCTGCCCTTGTTCGGTTCGAGAAAATCGCTTCCGGCGTGCCACTGCTACCATTTTGTGTGTGTGGGCCATGTTTCTCCTTTGCCTCTTGATTTTTTCCGCTGATTATTTTTTCGGACTAGCCTCAGGACAAAGGGGGCATTATTGTTATTATTATTATCATCATTATTATTATTCCATCCTCGCCAATACTGCCATGACTTATCGACCACAGGTGCCAGCACTAGCCACTTTGCCGCCACATTTGCTGAGCCACAACGGCTATAACGAACGCCCGCAAAGGGACCGGGTGACAAGACAACAAGCTGAAACTGGCCGATGAACGACGCAAAGAAAAGAAAAAGGATAAAAAAAAAAGATGCTTGGCGCGTACGCAGGTTTCTTGTTTCATCATCGTTTGAACCCGTCTCGTTGCGAATGACGATCGGGGTAATAAAGTATATAGCGGTCCGTACCTCTCCCAACCCCCCCGCTCCGTCGCTGGAGAATGACTCCTAGGCTGCTAAGTAGGCTCCTAGCTGCCACCTTGCCCTAGGCATCCCCGGGATGTACGCCTCTTCATCAGCCTCCTCGCGCCAAGCCCGTGCGACCTGAGACTGAGAGCGACAGCGATTCGGCACGTAACCGTTGTCTTGCCCTCGGAGCGAATCGCACGCAAGGCAGACGGATTTTGCAAGGCATCAAAAGCGGGCTAGGTGGGGTCACGACGGCCATGGCCACAACCAGCAAGCAGATAGGCCTCGAGGCCGTCTCCACCACCCCTATTCCATCTTTCCTTGAAGCTTTGCCAGAAAAATGGTCCAACAAACTTTGGCCTGTTATTATCACGTCAACTTGTCGAGCCCCGTCTTTCTTCGCTGCCCCGGTCACCAATAGCAAATTGTTCCATCATGTTTGGCAAGTCAGTCGACGACGCCGTCCCGCATGGATCGCCTTGCTGCTGATGCCGTCCAGAAAACCTAGGCGTTCGCTACATAGATGTTACAGCTCGTACGCATTCTTGTCCCCGGCACAGCAAACTTTCATCATAGGAACGCATCTACGACGAGATTTGAAAGGAAGCCCGACTAATCTCTCCTTGGGTTGCCTGTCTTATGTGATCACGCTACTGAAGCAAGCTCACGCGATTCTGTGCCGGGCGGCGGCTCCGAAGTCAAGCAAGAGTCAGGCAGCCGAGGCTAAAAAGGTTATAAATACTAGCGCCTTTGAAGGTTGATGATGGATTCGATTGCACATACTTGCACCAAGCTTTGTCGGGCCCACACTGATACTCTTTGATATCTTGGCGCCGGTAGCCAAGTTGCGACGATTGATAGGTTGCGATGATTGGCGGCCAATGTACGCTGCCTAGCTTGTGCCCCGAGTCCCGACAGAGCTACAGAGCTACAGTGCAGGCCTGCGGCATCTCGCCCGCCTCTGGAACGCCTCCTTGCCGGGCTTGGGTAGCGGAAACTTGCCAGCACCATGTGCGTCGCGTCGCACCGAAGCATGTGAGATGCCAAACATGCGCAAACGTCGCTGGCAGCACTAGTTACTGCGAGCCGACAATCCCCCCCGTTACGTCAGCATGGCCAGCACGCAGTGCGACGTCTCGATTTCACCCTGCACGGAAATCCACCAGTCCAGATTGCCGCCGACCAGCAGAGGAAGACAATGTATGCACAAGCCTCGGGGACAAGGGTGTGGGAAAGACATGCTGTAATACTTGGCACTTGGGCACACCCACATCATAACCGCCACCTGCCGGTTGTGACCACTACCACCATGACCACCACTACCACCATCTTCAAGCGCATATCAGTACGTGACAGAGTCGCAGCTGTATCCACCAGCCGGTCAGCACTGCGCAGCATGTCATGCACCCCGACGACGCCATGCTGCACGCCGCATTCGACGATGGTGGTATCCCAAGACTCGCGGCCTGACCTCGCATCAACGGGTATTACTGCCGTTTCCACCCGGGGTTCGTCTGTTGCGACTCAGCCACGGGGGCGGCTCGGTCTATCGTCTCCTGGACGGCCCTTTTGTAATGGTAAGTATTGACCGGCGCCACGTCTAGCGACCCTGGCGGATCTGTGCCAAATCTGTTGCCTCACAGGGCCAGACATTTTTAGGTCAACGTCGATCGAGCTGCCTCCGCGTTCACCTATGTGCATATCTGGTAATAGTCAAGATCCGTAACCCAACTTTGCATGTGCACTCTGATGGCGGCACCGATGGGCGCAGCTGCGTGAGTCAATTATTCAAGTAAGAGCTATCAGCAGGAAAACGAAAAGCGCGGGCGCAGCGCTGGATACAACTTGGAATCATGTAGCCGTGATTGGCTGCTGGAGGTGTCCCGATATGCGCGTAGCGAACATTAAGTGGTATCTCGCGTGTTTGGTGTCGCATCTGGCCTCTGATGGAGTGGACATTTTTATTTCATCGCCAAGAAACATTTTTAAGCATACTGTCAGTGTTGGTAGGGCATGTTTATTTGGGAAGTCTGAGCTCCCAGGTGCACACCTGTTCTTCATGTCTGTTTTGGTTTTTTTCTCACTTTTGAATCTTGCTTACCTTTTCTAATTCTCTTTCACTTTTTCATTTTATTTCCGAAAAGGCTACAAGATGAGGAGATGAGAAACTTGATTCTAGCAGTTGAGACTGGCAGCCGTGCACGTGCTACGGACCATGTATGCATGTTTTCCCCTCTCCAATCAGGCTCAAGGATATGCACATGAAAGAAAAAAGGGTGCCCTCCAGTTAAAATGGCATGCAGCGCTCGCGAGACTGGAACATGTTTGTTCTCTTGCAGCCACCGATGCGGTGCGACGAGACCAAGACGATGAATTCTTGCCCGACATGACCACGCGATCCAAGGGCACCAGCGCACAGCCCCAGATTCCACGACGCAGATTCACGAGGTAGATTCCACGAGGTAGATTCCACGACATGAGCTCGATGATGACAGAAGAAGAAAAGAAAAGAAAAGATGGGGGGGGATCACACCAAACTTTTTCTTTTCGTCCTGGGGGGTCGTGCGACGAGTTGATGCGGTGCGAGGCGCGAGACCTCGTGGAAGACGCATCTCGCACCGCACAAGTGTGGCACAGTGTGGATCTAAAGGGATTTTGATACCATGCGCTGTGATTTTTCGATTCTCTTGTCGTGTCTTTTCAAATGGTAGTGAGAGCATTCGATGCATATCTCGCGAGCAGGACCTTTGAGGATAGAGAAAACTGGCCGGCTGTATGTATGTGGCAAAGGTACGTACGTCTCGAGATCCTAAATAGTGCTCAAACGAGAAATACACATCTTCATGCTCCAACAAAAAATACACATTATTCATGCTCCAACAAAAATTACACCGGTGCCGAGAGAGCACACCACAGCGCGCGTAAAAGAACTTGCATCCCCCATCCTAGGCGCCGTCGCCAACCCCCCCCCCCCATTTACCCGAACAATACCGGTCGGGAACCCACTAACAATCTCGGGCCGTCGAATCTGTCTCACGACTCACGACTCACGAATTGTTTATTGGATGGCACCATCCCCGGCCAACACGGGCTCATCTTGTCAGCAGAACGAATCCGAACTTGTTCAACCCCCCTTAAAATTGTGGCTCCAACGATAACCTCCGTACGATTCGAAATAAAATGGGGAAAAGTGTGAACCCCCCGTCGTTGGTTCGTTCCTGGGAAAAGCCATCATCACCCAAATGTCCCATTCATTACATCATTTCCCCGGACAAGACCGGGTTTTGAACCCGTCTTCTCCGCGTCATGACACCCCTCAAGTTTCTGCCGTCGCGGATGGCGACATGCCGCGCGAAAATGACGGCGGAGGGGTTGTTTCACGTCCTCGCCAAAACTCACCAGCCTACCAACCTGCCATTCCGCCATGCACCTGTAGGAAGCAGCATAAATCTACCACCCAACTCGTTTACGAGGCAGCAAGTACACCTAGTGTTTAGATCAAAAAGGAAAATGCAGACATCTATATAAACCCGCCACTCGAGACGACTTGTGTTTATTTTTCTCTTAGCCTCAACATCACTGCCATCTAAGCCTCACTCTCTGCCATCTCATCATCAGTCTCCTCAAAGCAACAGTTATACAAAATCTACACAAGATAATAATTGCCCGCAACCTCCAATCACAGACTTGCATTCATCCGAAAAGGAAACAAGACAAAAAAAAAAAAAGAATGTCCGTCGCCGCCGAATTTCAAGTCGCCAATCAGCAGTACGCTGCCTCCTTTTCCAAGGCCGACTTGCCCATGCCTCCCGGCCGGTACGTGCCCTCTTGATCCGTGATGCTCGCAGCAGCAGCAGTAGTCGTCGTTGTCATCGTCGTCGAGGGAAAAGCCGGGATGCGTGTGTCTGTGTGTCTGTCTGTATGCATGTGGTGAGGAGTCGAGGTGTGTTGAGTGAGTTGCCGAGAAGCTCGTGTTCATCATTATTCCCCCAATTCCCCTCTCCCTCGAGCGAAGCGAGGCCTAACAAAAATGATAGAAAAGTCACAGTCATCACCTGCATGGACGCCCGTCTTGACCCCGCCAAATTTCTCGGTCTTACTGAAGGCGACGCCCACGTCATCCGCAACGCCGGCGGCCGCGCCGCCGATTCCATCCGCTCCCTCATAATCTCCCAGTAACTTCTCGGTACTCGCGAAATCGTCCTCATCCACCATGTACGTCTTCTTCCTCCATTCTTTCCTTTTCTTCTTTTTTTTCCCCTCGCTTCGCTCGACGTGGGCCTTTCAAAAAAACAACCTCTGTCCTTTTCCTCTATTTCCCATTTTTTAAATCTTTGTAATAAATCTACAAACATGCTAATACAGAAATGGAAACGAATAAATAGACCGACTGCGGCATGCTCACCTTTACCGACGACGTCCTCCGCGGCAAGATCCGCGCCGAGCTCCACCAAAACGCCGACCATTTCGCCTTTCTCCCAATCCAGGACCTTGCCAAGAGCGTCGCCGACGACATTGCCTTTTTGAAGAAATCAGAATTCATTCTCGACGTTCCCATTACCGGCTACATCTACGACGTCAAGAGCGGTGCCATTCTCAAGGTCTAACTCAACAAGAGCAAAAATACCCGCCACCTCTGCTGCTGCCGCTGCCGCTGTCCAACCAGCATAATCGTGAAAGAAATGATCAACATGGATTGCTAGAGCAGGAGAATCGTGTACCGGCGTTACCGACCACTGCGCTGAGAGTTTTTCTGGTGGTTAGGTCATGGCCGGCGCTTCTGTTGTACTATCAGATAGATACATGGCGGGTGCACAACTGCCGTCCATCCATGACCTCTCTTTGCTCAATCATGTCGAGTTTCCATTGCTATGTAGCTTGCCATCCATCGCTGGTCCGTATCGTACAACAGTCTGACACGAGGGTTGGAATGCTGTCTGGGCTTCTGCTGCTGACGTCCGCCCAAAAGCCCCGGCGACGCTCGGCTTCTCTGGGCCTGGACCGACCTCTACGGAGCCCGACCCTTTGCCTCCGTACCACTCTGATCACTGAGCTTAGCACCTCTGATGCATGGTGGAAAACGCTCTTCTTGTATTCGTACGCTCATGGTACATCTTATAATTTACACTACTGTAAACAGAATAATGAAATGAAACCAGCTCCGCGCTAGCCATAGAACAAGGGAAAAAAAAAAAGAAAGAAAACTCCCTCCCCTCCAGGATGTGACCCTCCACCATCAAGACTCCGAAAATCAAAACCCATGTAAACAATGTCCTCCATCTGTTTCCAATACCCAATCCCTGATCGCACTCCTCAAAAGATAAGAACCACCCCTTGGACGATAAGAAATGCTCATATTCGCATATCGCGACTTCTATGCATCACGAATCAGAGGAACCACGTGCAAGGAAAATGTAGTCGACGACCAGTCGTGTATCCCGTACTTTGTCGTTCAAGCCTCCCTTTGTTTCATCCCCTTCTTTTTTCTTTTCTCGTCCTTTTTTGTATCGCTTGTTGATAGAATCGCCAAATCATGTAGTAAAGTGTTTCCCAAACACCGTTTGTCGTGCCGACTTGTACAAGAAAGAAAAAGCGATTTCCGTGGGGATCAAAAGTCTCCTGTGCCCAAGTAAAAATATCATCTTGAAGCGGATTTACATCTTGACAAAGGGTCCAACGTGACCCATGGTGGCCCTGACGCGTCAGAGCCAAGTGTGTTATTATTTAGTGTCGTCAAGGTCATCTTCGAAAGTTTATAACGGCGAGCTGAGATAGTTAGCAACAGCAGCGAATGGTACAAGCGGCAGACATACCCGGCTATTCGACCCATAGGCCAGCTTTTGACCCGTCATGTCCCAGCACAGGCAGTGCTCATCCTCCTCGTCAGTCTCCTTGGGACTGAGCCAGCCAGGATGCGGCGGCCTGTTCCAACACGCCCGGGGCATGGTGGTGTTACCCACCTTCCAGATGAGAACCTGGCTCGAGGTGGCGCCGGCAATAAAGGCCCCGTCAGGCGTGAATGCTAAGCGCACAATGGGTGAGTCCATAGTAAGGAAGCACTTGGCTTTGCTTTCGGGCTTGCGGGCATTCCATATTAAGATAGCGCAGTCGTCGCCGCCAGTGGCAATGAGCCGCTCGTCTTCGGATACCGGGTGTGAGGCTGGGAGAGGCTGCCACTCCATCGTGGTAATGGCGCCTTGGTGTGCGGATATGGATCTTCTTTGACCGGAGTCATCCCAGAGCTGCAAATGTTAGTCCTGTGCTCCTCGCCTGCCTTCGCTATGCTGCACTTTCGACTTTATGCCTGTTTCTCTGCGAAAGTAGATTGGGAATATTGGGGCATCAGCTTACATCGAGTACTCCCTTGTCGCTGGATGTGGCGGCCAACCTGGACCGCCAGTCAAACAATACTTGGGAAAAGCTGTCGTCATCCTTGGTTTCAAACTTGCGCACTTGGACAATCGAAGACTCGGTGCAGTGCAGGCAGACGAGCAGGTCGCCGCCGCAAAGCAAAAAGTCCGAGTCGCCAATCCACGTGGCGTCGAGGGGCGCGGCGCCAATGTCCTGGTTGGGCAGATGATGTGACAGCGAGGTGGATGTTAGCGATGAGTAGACAGTAACGACGGCACCGCCCTTTTCTGGGGAAATGGCGAGCAGACCCGTGTTGGATGGGTTCCATAGAAGCTTGACGACGGGAGGCTCGGGGACCTCCATGGACTGGACGTGGATGCCCTCGGCGGACCAGATGTTGACGGCGGCCTGGGAGCCGAGGTCAGCGGCGACGGCAATGGCAGAGCCGTCCGAGGTCCAGGCGAGGGCAGTGACGGTGGTTGTCCTGGGGGTATCGGGGCTGATGAGGTTGTGAGCATGGGACACGTGATCTTGGGAGTGGCCTGGGGTATTAGTGGTACGCGAGACTGTCCAGACACGGGCTAGCGCATCGGTGCCAGTTGCTGCCAATGCGGATGGGTCTTTGGGGTTCCACTCGCACTGCAGGAGAATGGGTGCATTCTCGGTGGTGACGGGGGAGGCAGAGGCTGAAGCAGTAGCTGTGGTGGCCTCGGGTTGGGCAACGTCGTCGGCGAGGCGAATAAAAGTGGTGTTTGGGGTAAGTTCCTCGACTTTTTCCACCTGAGTGCCCTGCTCGGGGCCGTCGGTGCGGGAGACGGGCTGGGGCACCTGTTCGCCCTCGAGAGGCGAGGGGTAAGCGTGGTTGTCCGACTGGTCGACGTCCATGGGGGTGGCGTCTCCGGGGGCAGGTGGTGTGCCATTTTCGTAGCCATTGGTGAGACGGGCGCGTTTTGGCGACGAGCCATTGACATTTGCGATATTTGGGAGGGAGCGCTTGCGAGCAGCCTCGATGGCAACGGCGGTGGTCTCTTGGTCGTATTCCTTTTTGGCTCTTAGTGGTGATTCCAGGGGCCCAAAGATGCCATTCTTGATAGCCTCGGGCTCAGACTCTGTGGTGGCGCCAATGGGCAACTGCAGTGCAGGTGAGATGGGTTAGCGATGAGATGTGAGTGAACCTGGGCGGGGGTGGTGGTCGGGCGCAAGGGAGGGAGATGGTTCAGAGTGATGAGTGTAGTGACGGGTTTCAGTCGAGAGTCATAGTTAGAGGGATTACCTACGCCTTTCCGTGCTTGTTCGCGCTCGAGGGCATTGTAGAGGAGGCCGCGATTGACGACGGAGACCAGAGCGTGGCCTTTGACGTGGGGCGCAAACTCCAAGTCGCGGTGAGGTTCGCGAACATGCCATTCTTTTTGGAACTTGGCGGCGGTTTCACGGTAATCTAGGATTAGTGAGCAGGGTAAGCAAAGAAAGGATCCAAGATGCGACGACGGCGATTGGCGGGCGTCAAGGTCGGGACGAGGACATACTGCCTTCCAAAAGGTACCTGGTGAGGCTAACGTTAGTACCAGGGGCGGGAGTCGGGTTGGGAAGCCGGCAGCGAAAAAGAGGGAGAGCGGCGGGGGAAGACGAGGTAAAAATGGTAACAGATGATGGAGGCGAGACGAGAGAAGAAGATGCAGTAAGAAAAAGTGGCAGGACCGGGGTGTTTGGGGATGCGCACCTCCAAACGAGAAAGTTGACTCTGTCCGAGTCGAGAAACTCCTTGGTGACCATGGCTTTTTTTCCGGGCTGGGCTTGTGGTGGTCAGGGAGAATGGCGAATTGCGCGCCCGGGAGGGCGGCCGAGGAGCGGCGGAGGGAGGGAGGGTGTGACCAGACAAAAAGGCGAGAATAGCGGCAGCGCGTAGCAGGCGAGAGAAGGAGAAGCAGTTTGACGAGAGAGGCGCTGGGAATCGGGGTGGGCGTGGCAAAGGACGATGAGGAGTGTGAAACGGGGATATTTTGAGTGAGTGAAGATTCAAGAGCGAGATGAAATCCACAATTGGGGACGCGGGCGCACGACGGGGAGTCTGTCCTCCAAACGGCAGACGGACAGAGAGACACGGGCAAGACGGGTTAGCCTGGCAGTGGCGCGAGCTACCTATTGCTGGTAAATAAAGGTACGTACCGACATGCCAGTGGATGATTGTGGCAGCCAAAGGTGATTGCAATTGATGGAAATAAATCGAAAAATAACAGGCAGTGAGTGATAGAAATTATGGTCTAGGCCATTTGAGAAGCCTCGGATTGATAATCTAGGTAGTAGCTGCAACTAGAACTCTTCTATTCTGTTGCTCGCTTGCTTCCATGGTTGCCCGTTTGCTTGACTTGCCCTGTACATGTGACTTGACTTGCCCAGGCACATTCTGACAAGATCCCCTACAGGGAAGAGGGGGGGGAACTGCTGCGTGGTCAATGGTCAGTGGCCACTGGCTGGCGGGGACAACCAAGGACAAAGTTGCCAAGTACCTGGTACCTTTTCCCAGCACCGGCCAACCTTGCCGGGCAAAAAAAAAGGTCCAGGTACCTTTCGTACCTGCACGCATCCACGGGGCCGCCAACTTGCGTCTGCCGCACTGCACCATTGCACCCGGTTCCGCCCATTCTTGATTCCTCCAATGCAGGGCGGCAAGGCCCAGCTGTGGATATCTCCCATCTTTTGGCGCTAAACAAATCTACCAGTCACATTATCCAGATTCTGTCAAAGAATAAAAAACAATGGAATAAAATCGCGTCAGCTATCTTAAAACACCTCAGGGTCCCCTCATTGCCTCTACATCGCCGTACCACTCCGTTCCATAGGTACTGGCCGCCCCGCGCATCCCATCTCCCTCATATGCAATATTTCTTCTCTTCTTTTCCTCAAGAAAAGAAAGTTTTGTCTTCCTTGACCAGTCTTCAAAGCATACCTCTCTAAACCTACACTCGACCGCCCCCAACCATCTATTCAAATTCTAGCTGCCCTCCCCTGTACGCACTGAAACCGTCGTCCGCTACGGAGTAGGTACGTGGGCTGTGGTGTACGTTAGGTGCACTGTACATGACCACATGCTATCACACCCATGATCATACCTACATGACGGTTATAGCTTATTAGCATTATTACCATTAGCATTATTATGATCACCTCGAATTAGGTATGTATCCATCATGGTCACTTGATACTAACTTAATATGTAGCACAACGACCGAGTACCCCGACGTTGCTCGACTCCCCCTGACTTCATCAACACATCTGGCCTCGCACCAAATTGATCCCTCGTGTGCAAACCATCCAACAAACCTACCTGGCCCCAAATACTTCGTCCTGTCCTCTTTTCAGCCCTTCCTTTACCTATCTACCGCTGCGCGCCCACTTGGCCCCTGCTCTTCCAGACGGTCCAGACCCTAAGACGATCCTGCCGCGCCCGCCACTCTCGACAAACAAAAGTATAAATTATCCCGTCGATTACGCAAAGCATCGTTGCAGTCCGCGCTCGCGGCTTGTCGCCAGCCACGCCCCTCCTGCTCCGGACCTGGTCTCTCGAGGTATCTCATTGTCCCTGGCGTACGGCTGCCATGTGTTGGTGCGCTCAACTCCCCCATCACCATCTCGCCCAACAATGGATTGCATCCGTCAATATCGCAGTAGTATTCCTAGCAGCCGCACGCTTGTGCATATCTGAGACAGGCGCCTACACATCGGTCACGCTGCGCAAACCTAGTCCGCGACAGGCCCCCTCGATTGACCATGCCCCAAATTGTCCGCCACAAACAGTGCATGCGACGCCCAAGTAATGACTTCTTCTTGATACGACATTTATACTAAATAGTTTTGTAGTACCCAGTAAAACTCACTTCAGTGTCATCTCCTGGCCATGTCGTTCATGACTTGTAGCAAGTACGCAAGACTCGCAGCGGGGCTCTGATCAAGATGGCGCCGTAACTATAAGCGCATCCTCTTCTTCCTCAGCCTAGGTACGCCATTCCGCTTACCCTCTAGTCGGGGTGCGTGTGCACCTCGATCCGTCTTGGCCCGTACCTACGCTTATCGTCCTACGCCGTAGCCCCGATCCCGCGGGTCCATCGATTATGGACCCTGTACCAATACTTTTTTCCATAGAAAGCAGTGGCTAAATTTCCAACCCGAATGGAAGAAACATGATTCTTTGCTCTACTTACGGTTACCGACGAGAGAAATCCCCTGCCACGGTAGACAACCACCAGCGATGGGCGGTAGCACAAGGCAGAAACCACGGGGCATCCTGTTCAAGCCTAGCGCTAATTGCGCCAACTCCCAAAAAAGCTCCAGCAAAGCATCGTCTCAGCCAACGTAGCCTTAAACGTCCCGGTTCCTGAATCCTCACAGCCCATTTTGGTCCCTCGCCCAACGCAACCCCCTCTGGCGCATGGATCGCTAGCAGACAACAAAACCGCTCCCGGAATCCGTCTCGCATTCTTTAAACCTCTTCACTCAAATCAGGGTGGCACTGCCCCCTCGACCAGATCCGCCCACCATGCCGCCGCGTATAAACATCCCCCCCGTCACCCGCGTGCTCCTCGTTACCCTCATTGCTCAGTCGGCCCTCGGTGCCGCCATTCGCTACCGCCAATGGAGTGAGGCGGCCAGCATCGTCATTCCCTACCTGACGCTCATTCCCCAGCTGTCGCTCGTCTACCCCTGGACCCTCGTCACCACCACCCTCGTCGAGAGCAACGTCTTTACCCTCGCCATTGCCTGCTTCACCCTCTACCAGGGCGGCCGCTACCTCGAGCGCGCCTGGTCTTCGGCCGACCTCGCCAAGTTTATTCTCGTTGTCTCCTTGGTCCCCAACGCCCTGACCTTTGCCACCATGGTCTTTTTCTTTACCCTAACGCGCAACGAGCGCTGGACGTGCGTCGTCCCTGTGTGTCTCTTTTCTCCGTCTCAAGCTAACCGCACTACAGTCTCTGCACCATTTCCGGCACAATTCCGCTGCAAATCGCCTTCCTCGTCGCCTTTAGCCAGCTCGTGCCCGCCCACACCGTCACCGTCTTCCGCGGCGTCGTCTCCCTGCGCGTCATGCGCACCCCGATCTTCTACATCGGCCTCGTCGCCGTCCTCGGCCTCACCCCGCTACTCTCCCGCGCCGCCGTCTGGCAGGCCATGTACGGCTTCCTCGCCAGCTGGACCTACCTGCGCTTCTACAAGACCGTCTTCCCCGACCTTGACGCCTCCCAGCCCACCTCGCTCCGCGGCGACGCCTCCGAGACCTTTGCCTTTGCCGAGTTCTTTCCCGCTCCCGCCAAACCCGTCGTCTCCGCCGTCTCCAACCAAGTCTTTGACGTGCTCGTCGCCGTGCGTCTCTGCACGCCCTTTTCTGCGACCGATGTGCTGCAGCGCCGAGGTGGCGGCGGCGGCGGCGGCG
>JAPFSE010000232.1:0-34087 GCA_030777785.1 Beauveria caledonica | reverse complement strand
ATATTATATGAGTATTTTATTACTAACGAGTACCCTCTTTAGAAGCCATATAGAAGAGCTAGCTTACCTAGCTAAAGATATAATAAAGTAGGGGTAGGTATAAGTATAGATTTAAAATTTCTACTAAGAAAAAAGACATCTAGCTAATTATACTAATTAAAGCCTATAGAGTTACTAATATAAAGGTATATATCTTTACCACAGAAATACTACTATTAGCGTTTTCACCTATATTCTCTAACAGTAGGAGTAAAAGACTTCTTTAACTTAATAATCTTATAGCGCAAGGGACCTTGCCTATAAATACCTCTTTTTAACGGCCTTTAGCGCCCTCTATAGCGGTTATTTATTACTGCGTAGGTATCCTGCGTTGTGTTTATTCCTAGGTATGTACCTACGCGAAATCTATTAGCAGAAATTCAGAAGCTAAAATTCGGGCCTCATATTTAGTACCTACACGTGTGCTTAGTGCCCGCTCTTCAAATAATAAAAACTTGCAGTCTAAGCCTTAGGGAGTAGCAGGACTCCCAAGAGTGACTCGAAGCTGTGGCATGCACGAATTTTCTTGCAGTTACAACCAATGCCATGCATGCGATCGCGCGACGGAATGTGCGCGCGAGGAGCACTCTATCGAGAACAAGCCGCCGGAGACATCTAGCGACTGTCTCCAAGGATGCTATGTGAGTAGCAACAGCTGTGTGGGAGGGCTAGTGCTTGTCGCTAACGAGGGAGGCCGGTAGGACCTTCGATGTAATTGTGATAGGAGGCGGCCATGCCGGTGCTGAAGCTTGCGCAGCGGCAGCGCGAGCCGGAGCCAGGACAGCGCTCGTTACTCCAAAGATCGAAAACCTCGGTACATGCTCCTGCAACCCCAGTCTCGGAGGCATTGGCAAGGGTACCATTCTCCGCGAAATCGATGCACTCGACGGCCTTGCCGGGCGTATAATCGATAAGGCTGGCGTCCAGTTCCATGTGCTGAATCGAAGTAAAGGACCGGCAGTCTGGGTGTGTAGAGACATGATACGTGCCCTTACATTGATAGCCAACATCAGGTTAACTTATTTCTGTCTACCTAGGGCCCACGAGCGCAAATAGACCGAAAGCTCTACCAGAAACACATGCGCGAAGAACTTCAATCCTATCCGAATCTTTCTATAATACTTGATTCTGTATCCGACATTGTGCTGTCGACACAAGAGACCGCATCGAGCATGCATCAATCCGCTATTTCCGGCGTCCGACTCGACTCTGGCGACATGATTCCCACGAAACGAGTCATTATTACAACGGGGACATTTCTAGGCGGTGAGATTCACATCGGCCTACAGACATATGCGGCCGGCCGGCTGGGCGAAGCAGCGACGTTTGGGTTGAGCAAGTCTCTGCGAGATGCTGGCTTTCGGCTGGGTCGCCTGAAGACTGGAACGCCCCCGCGGTTAGCCAAGTCGAGCATCAACTTCAATGTAATGGAGACGCAATTTGGCGACTGCCCACCTAACCCGTTCAGCTATCTGAACAGCAGGGTTGCGGTGCAAGATCAGCTTACCTGCAGCATGACCTATACGAACCATGCGACACATGATGTGATACGGGACAACTTGGACAAGACAGTTCATATCCGCGAATCTGTTAAAGGCCCTAGATACTGCCCTTCGCTGGAATCCAAAGTAATTCGTTTTGCTGACAAGAAACGGCATATTGTCTGGCTCGAGCCTGAAGGCTTTGATGACCCTGTCATCTATCCGAATGGTCTATCTATGACGATTCCTCCTGAGGGACAAGAAAAAGCGCTGAAAACTATTGTTGGCCTCGAGAAAGTCAAGATGCTCCAGCCAGGGTATGGCGTAGAGTACGACTACATCGATCCCCGTGGGCTGAAGTCTACGTTGGAAACCAAGGCAATCAGTGGGCTGTACCTCGCCGGTCAAATCAACGGCACCACTGGCTATGAAGAGGCTGCAGGCCAAGGTATTCTTGCCGGGATGAATGCCGGTAGAGCGGCGGTAGGTCTTCATGGCGTATCACTGTCGAGATCCGATGGGTACATTGGCATCATGGTTGATGACCTGATCACCAAGGGAGTGACTGAACCTTATCGCATGTTCACATCTCGTAGTGAATTCCGCATGGCAGCACGAGCTGATAATGCCGACTTGCGACTTACCGAAAAGGGCCGTGAATGGGGCGTCGTTACGAACCGCCGATGGGAAGTCTTTACGGACGAGAGGGATCAGATCAACAGATTGACAAAGAGCCTCGAGGCGGTCTCTCTCTCGGCAGAGAGGTGGAGGGAGCATGGTTTTTATACCAGGCGCGACTCGCGCCGACGCAGCGGCATCGATGTGGTCCGTCTCTCCAATGCTAACACTCGCATTGACCTGGAGCGTCTCGGCTCACTGATTCCTGACATCATGGACTTTTCGCCCCGAATTCGGGAGCGCGTTATTCTGGAAGCAACGTATGCCCCATACATTAGAATGCATGCGGCTGCAATCGGCAAATTCAAAAATGACGAGGGAGTTCAACTGCCTTTGGATCTCGACTATGACTCTGTTCCGGGCCTCGCACTTTCAGAGCGCGAAGTCCTCAAAATTACACGGCCCGAAACTCTCGCCCAAGCTCGCCGAGTGGAAGGCGTTACGCCCTCGGGTAGTTTGCGCCTGCTTGCATATGTTCGGCGTCGCTCCGACCGGAAGTCGTTGTTTGCCGAAAATATTTGAGGTGGCTCACCATCGTGTGACGCTCCGAACAAACATTCGAACGTGTTGTCGAATTTAATATATGAATACTGGCATAGATTCCGGCCTAAAAATCCGCGATGCAGCGATTTTGTCTTGTTGTACATACTGAGAGTTTGGAACCTGGGCTAAACCAAGCCCGTTAGAAAAAGTATGAGTGCAGTTTCTCGCACTATTGATTAATACCATATCCCATCAGGCCCGAATTCAACGCCAAGAGTTCTAATGTGGCAATTACATTATTGCTTGGGTTTCTGCTTATTGGGCGCGCTTAATATCTTGACAGCATCTTTGGTATACACATAACTCGCGCCGCTCCATATCGTCGTCGCAGCTACGACGTATCTGCTCGCACTGTTAGCCTGATGCACACCGTGAGACTTTGAAGGAAAGCCGACGTACTGCATAATCATCAAAGCCTGTGACAAGTCTACAGGCACGAGCGGCGCTGCGGTTGTCACACCGACAAGGGCCAGCTGTAGAAAAGTATTGTACTTGCTAATCGTCGTGGGACGGACTTCCGCGGAGGGTAGGGAAAAGTCCCAGTATCTTGCAAAAGTCTTCGGAGGTGGAAGCGATATCCAGCGGTAGTAAATTGCCGCAATGCCAAGCCCAACATCTCTGCCGAGAATGATGCTCGCGACCCAAACTATTCACGTACGTCAGTATTGAGGCTCTGGCCACATCTCGGAGAGCTTAGTCCCTAATGCGCCGACGGTGGCGTGTGAATCGCCTACGCACCTGGTAACGCTCCCTTAACAGCGAGACAGACTGTCAAGACCGTCATGAGCACTTTGTCAGCCATTGGGTCAATGACCGTTCCCACAACCGTCTTGCGGTTCCATCGTCGTGCAACCCAACCGTCCAGAAGATCGGTCAGACCAGCATACGCCAGCATTCCAGCCGCCCAAGCATGCGAATCGTGCAAAACAAAGTATCCAATGAACGGTGCCGCCAGCAGCCTGGAAAAGGTGAGGATATTCGGCAAAGTATATATGTCTTCGTGCAGAGTCGGATCAGACAAGGGATTGGATGCTTTCGCAACCTCGGAAGTCGGCCCAGTACTCGTGCCTACTCGGGTTTCGTTGCCTGGTTCCGTAGAAGCTTGCGTTTTGCGCGATGCAGAAGACCTGGAGCTGTGTTCAAAGCAGGTTAGCGACGAATCCGGGTTTCGGTTGGGTACAAGCGACGGCGTTTGAAGCAGAGGGTTAAAGAATCAGGCAGTCAGTCATTGATGCACACGCACGAGGTTTCTCGGCACAACTTTGGCGCAAGGAGGCCACTTTGGATACGGCGAAGCGGTTGTGGAAAAAACGAGAGCGCCCGTGTAGGGCAAGCCAGCCGTGACGATGGTCGCAAGAGAAGCGTCTTTCGCAAGGCCATCCGGCCAAGGGCTGCTGATGTGGTTTGCGAGGAGAGCATAACGGCAGCGGTTGCGATGACTGTAGCTCCACCGCTCGCTCGGATGTGCGTTCTCGGCAGGGTAGAGCTCGAAGTATTCCGGGGTTGGGAGGCAATGCGCTCGACGCCGTGGCGGCCTTGTCTTGCACGTAACAACTTTAAGCAGGGAAAAAATGCTGCCTAGGTACCGCTAACGCAGCGTCAGGCACAGTGGAGACGGTGCACCAGAGGTACGAGTCCCAGCCAACACTCCAGTTCATGAACCGTTGTTATAAGCATGCGTCTCTACGGGTATGGTCTTATTTTCATTTGGAAGTTTATAATCATTCAGATCCAAGCCGCACATGCGCATGTGGACAAATGATGGGGGTCACATTTCCTGTATCTGTTCTCTTTTTAACAAAACTGCTGATAGTGGTATCTTCAAAAGACTATTAATTCTGAACGCCAAACAGTTGCCCAAGGAGTTCATCTTGCCCAACCGACATTCAAACCAAATGCGTATCATGAGCCTTGCGGCTACCTTTTTCCAAGCGCCTAAAAAACAACTCAAGTAAGAAGACAATGGTCGCAGACTACTTTTAATAAAAATATAACAAACCAATATGAACATGTAGAAGATAAACCAATGAAGCGCACCTGTGCGAAGAGTCGAGAATGCGAGTATGAAAACGTTGTTCCTTGCGATGTATGGTAGATCAAAATGCTGCAACAAGTAGGGATGCTCGATAAAACAAATGCCAACGCAATCATGATCGGTGGAGAGAATTGGGCCCGTTGGTCCAATGAACATTATTTTGAGTGTAGTATTGATGGTCAGAGTCGCCCTCCAGATTTTCGATACCCCAGACCCCAGAAGCGCCATCGAGGTTGTACGAGTGGTTGATGCTGTCGTCGGCATGGATCGCATCTGACTCCAACCTCAATCCACGGGACACTGGAAATGTCGAAGTTTGTGGGGTAGCCATCGCAGTATGGTGCTGTGGTTGCACATAGTATGATTGGTGTGCAAGATAGGGGTTGCTGGCCAAAGGTCGAGTGTCGGTGCTGTTAGAGCCAAAGGACATGCCGCTCATGTCTGAAGGATGACTTGCCACGTCATACATCGAGGGACGTCTAGAAGATGTAGCCGGTGGCATATTGCGAGGAAAATCATGGTTAACTGTTGGTGTGGCAGAAAATCGTTCACCTCTGGCATGGTCAAGAGAATAATTGCTCGCTGGGTTGGCTGCGTAAGGTATTTGCTGTGGCATGGCGGCCTGGAAACCCGAGTTCGCAACAGGGCCTGAATAGTCGCCGTTCTGTGTAGTGGGAGAATGTTGCGGAAACATGTAAGCAGAAGCCGAACTGCTTGAATGAATACTGTTCATAGCGTTCTGTAGGTTGCCCTGCATCATGGCACGGTGGAGGACACCACTACCATTGTTGATCGAGCCGTGGTCGGGATCATACTGGGCGGGCACGGCCCCGTGATGTCCAGGTACCGCATACTCAACCTCGTCAATGGGAGTTCGAAAGTTTTGAGCGAGGAAGAGTTCGGAGCGGGGAGTGACGCCTCGCGTAAGCATGCTAGTCGTTGGAGTGACAAGCTTGCCTGATGTAACATCATCCACGTTATAGTAGCTGACCATGTGATGAGCGACGCCCTGGTAGGAAATGCTGATAGTCTTCTTCACCAGCCCTTCAGGCTTGAAAGGGTACGAGTCAACGAGGGAGCCGATCAAGGAGCGCTCCTGGTCCTTGCTGGTGCTGGATTGGTCGAGCCCTGCGGCAACAAATGACATGCTTGTGTGGGAAATCGATTCGGATTTGACGATCCCCTGAGGTGAGGATGACTTCTTGCTCTTCTTCAGGGCTCGCTTCTTCTCACCCGGAGGAAAAGGCTTCTCGAGCTCTCTGTAGATCAAGAAGTTGCCAAGGATTCGGCTTGGGCTCCAGGAGACACCATCGGTCCAGCGCTTGATTCCAGAGGAATGCTCTTCGTAGACGAAAATATTGCCGCTTTTGATAAGATCTTGACGCTCACGGTCATGAGGACGGCGAGGGACATGATTAAGGATACCATCCAAGCATGACTCGAAGAGCACAAGAGCATCCAAGGTACTAGAGATGTGTCCCTCGAATGTAGGGATCAATGGCGCTGATTGATTCTCCATGGTTGGTGACTAGCACGAAGCTTCTTCAAAGCTAGGTCGGGGAATGGTCAAACAGCCTCGAGGTGGTCAAAGTTTGCGCTGAGAAGCTGGAAAGTTAGACTTCAGGAAATTGGCACGACGGCACAATTACCAGCTCGAACGTTCAAATCAAAGAGAAGAAAGTTTGAGAAGGAAAAGAAAGAAAGAGATAAAAGGTCGAAGAGAGGAATTGCTTGTCGGTTTCCAAATTGTGTTGTGTAGGAGGTTGAGGAAGGCAAAGGAGGGGGGAAAATGGAATAGAGAAGGCTGGCGGATTCGGCGGCGGTATATTTTTGTGCTCCTCTCGTACTATCTCGTTCTTTTGATTATCTAAGGCCCTGAACACGTATGTTATGACTGATGAGGGCGAAGGGGCCTGAAGAGGCGTAGAGGACCAATAGGCCACAGTGGACGTAATCACGACTAGAAGACTTGTTGATGATTCACCACTGGGGCGCTTGTGATGATATGTGGCGGGCGTCTTGGCAAGGCTTGACAAGTTGAAGAGGTAATAAAGGAAAGTAAGTTCAAAAACTCGTAAACTTCGATCGAGCCGTGGCGGGGAAGGCTTTGTTTTAACTTCCGGGCGGCGGGTGTCAAGGAGCTTATGAGCAAAATGGGAAGCTAGGCAAAGTGACAAGGGAGCCCTGGACCGAGTCCAGTGGGAGAAGGGGGAGGGGGCGCAAGCCAAGTGCGGTCTAGAAGAGGACAAGATTTTGAGGCGATGGGGGTCCAGAGTTTGAAGAGCCGCATAGGACGAATCGTTGGCAGCAAAATTGGGCAGTGCACAAGCGCTCTGAGTTTTAGTTAGTCTTGGTAGTAACTTGACTATTGCGACTGAGCAAAGAGGCTTGCTTAATGCACAGCCCGGAGACGGTCGAGAGACTAGCGAGAGGAACCAAGTGACGCGGAACTGTCAAGGACTACAGTGCTGGACCAGGCGGATAATCTTGGGTGACTGCTTGCAACTGTGGCAGGCATTCAGAGGGAAGGGCTAAGACTCTGGCATTATTGGAAGCGTCGTATCGAGGTGGGTGTTGGGGGTGGTATCTAGCGGGGCGAGTTTCTCTTCACGGATCCGCTTCCGTCGAGTTATTGTAAGTGATGTGAAAGAAGAAGGCGAGACATGACATTGGCGTGGGGACTACAGACACATGGACAGAGGCAGATGCTAGAATTGGAAGCTAGATATTCTCGTTTTGGCAGGTAACTTGGATGGCAAGCAAGCAATGACAAGTACATCTACAGTCCCCGAAGGGTACAAGGCCAGTCAAAGCCCAGAGAACAGGGAAGGAGAAAGGTGGTGAACATCGTGTGGTGTGTCGTGAGAATAGGGGGGTGTCCATTTAAAAAGAAAAATGCGTGTAGAGAGATCTTAACATGGCAACTACGGATACTGCTGTACTAGTCAGAGAATAGGCGTGCATAGGCAGCATCGACCAGAGAGCATTTGCACTGTTGGGCATAACTAGGATCATTCTAGAGGAAGCGATAACTAATAATAAATAGACCGCGCACCGCAATTGGGCTTTCGGCAGGAGCGACCGAGGGTTGACTTAGACGCAAGTGACGAAGTGGAGAGAGGAGACCGGGCGTTGCGCTATTGCGGATGCGATTCTGGCTCCTCAGTGTTGTCCATGGAACAATCTGCTAGTTAAAAGCCAGGCCCATGTCGAGCTATACCATCTCGAGTGCCCCATCGAGCCAACTAGTAACAAGGAGACACCGGCAGCAAAAGAGACAAGTCAGGTTATCGACTGACTGCACAGAGGGGGAGCAATAGAGACAGGTATGCTGGGAACAGGCATCCTGGCGATGGTGTTGGACTAGACAGACCATAGGGGCCATGTAGCGTGCGCCAGCGCTGTGCCTACTTTGTCATAGTGTGTGGTTGGCGTCGCAATTCTCGTCTGGACGACGACCGAAAACAGCAGCCGGCACTGGGCTGGCCAAATCGAGAGCAGAGCAAAGCCGCTCAGCCAAGCTGTCAGTAATAGTTAGGCATCAACAAAACGAGAGAGTAGCCGAAGCAAGTAGACAAGACACACCAACACGGCAGCTCGCGAGAGCAGTCGGCTTTGATTATCATGTATCACTGGTTTTGCGGTGTCTTGCTATGAAAGCTGCACATTTGTTCAATTTCAGAGGTTGGGAGATTTGCTTGATGTGACCAACACCAATTATAGAGACACTATCGAGTCGAGGACGTAGATATGAAGAACAACAGGGCCGCGACAGCCGGGCAGCCCTGGTCAATCCACGGCGGCACGCCAGAGAGGTTGCAGCATTGCGGTCCTACCTAGGTACGTGGTTGGCGGACAGCGGCAACTGAAGCAGGGTTCAAGTTGACCCAGACCAGCGTGGCGACTTGGCAATGGGACGATTTGGGAGCGACAACAGGGGTGTGGATCGTGGCGTCGACGTGGACAGTTTTAGTACATGACTGGGTCATTCCTACTTACCGCTGCTCATCTCGGCTTGCAAGACTTAACTAATTAGAAGACTACGTGCTGAGGTCTGGTGGGCAAGGGTCTTGTGGTTAGTCGTCACTGCAGCAATGTGTGCACCGGATCCGAAGTAGTGGTCTCTGACACTTGCTAGCCCGTCAATGAGATCTTGCCTCAGGACTGCCCACTGTTCGCAGAGGTCTCCAATGCAGGTTAGAACGAAATGATGATTACCAGTATGTGCGTTTGGCATCCCATCCCTGCGACCGTTTCCGCTTGGCCATCGCGCCTTAGAACACAGGCCATGAATGCTGCGCAAAGCATGGACTTTATCTTGCTTCGTGCTACTGTGATCGTGTGCCTTTCCACAGGCACAGAGAAAGCAAGATCAAACTCTATTGTGCCTAACGAGATGTAAGACAGATCGCAAGACCCAACGAGCTAACAGAACTTGAGCACGACTGGTGGTCAGCTGTATGCAAAGAGCGAAGCACACGGAGCAGAGACAACCACACACACCCTTGTGCCCAGAACATCAATCGCCGGTAGGGTGCACTTTCCATCTGCATGTCGATCAACTTAATAGCCGGGCTGTCAGGTCAGCTAGTACCGGTTCGCCGATGACGATATCCATCAGTGACCGAGTACCCGGGGCCCAGGATTTCTTACGTGATGAAATAAGCTGAACTCACTCCAGAAACCCATCCAGAGGCTGTTCCCAGCCCACCTGTGCTGCTACACAATTGAATTGGGCTGCTTTGGCAGTGTCACAACGAATAATTTTACCACGCACGCAGCACTGTAGCCAGATGACAGAACACGCAAATACGCGAGAGCGAGCTGATGGAGGGGCCCGCTCGCTATCCAAGGAAATAACACATGTGGTGGATACAGGGGCGTCCACTAGCAAAGAGCCAAGGCTCTCCAAGAGCGACCAGCCAATGCGCGCTCGCAATGGAAGGCATGGTCTGGGTTACCTGCTTGCCTGCCAACCTGCATATGACACGGGAGAGGTATTTAAGGAATTCATCATCATCGGATATTCGATGGCACAAGACCAAAGGCAAAGAATCTTATAGATATATGGGAGACCGCATGCGGTCGATGCGGTATGGAGCCAACCATGTTCTATCCAGCGAGTGGGCAACATAGCTAGCCAGCTAAATGGCTGGTCCGTAGGCCCCTGGGCGCTCCGTCGGTAAGTACCTACTAACCTATTGACTAATAAATAAATACGCAAGTCGTGTTTGCAGCCAATCCTGCCCTTTATCATCGCGGCCACTCACCCAGAACTCACACCAGCACTACCAGCACTAAGTAGTGACTACTTAACACCTTGAGCCCTCCATCATCAGCCGACAGTCTGCGCTACCGCGGTTGCTGTAATTATTTTTGTGGCAGCACTGGCCATCTTGCGAGTCTGGATGGTGGACTGAGGAGAGAAACCCGAGAACAGAAAAGAGGGGGGAACCGGCGCAAGTTACTAATTACAAGTAAGGACAGAATTCACCTAGCCAATAGCTCATCACATCTGTGACGCTGAGACAAATCATCGCAACTTGTAAAGGAGTCGGAAGATGCACAGTTTCCATCTCAAGCAAATCTATGCAGTCTACTTTGTGCAGCCTAGCGCCTCGAAGGGCTTGTCCGTCAGCATCGCGCACTTCTGATGCAATGATGAAAATCGAGATATTACTAGGGGGTGAAGCGTCTTGGTTTGTTTCCAATTCCGGCACATAGCGTCTCCGCACCACGGGCATGTTCCACCAGCAGAGCATATCATGGCGGCATTCTCGTGCACGCCTTGTGCCTGTCTGTCAAAGTGCTTGCTTGTCAAAAACGAAACTTTGCCCTGGGGGCCAAGAATACGGGAGCCAGGGGTCAGCATTAGTACATCAGAGCGGGATGGCCTACCTAACTGTCGTCTGGGCCGACACTCCAGTGAAGTCTGACAACTGTACAATGTCTCGCACCTGTCAACGGTGCTACATTAGCTCATGGCGCTACTGCATGGTCGTGTACGCGAGGTCCAATACGTAATTATGTATTGCAGAGCAGGGGGTTTCCATGGATAATAATGGGATGTACGGAGTACTAAGTTGTGCCGGGAGACAATTTGACCGTCAAGACTAGTTACGGCATGCCGAGAAAATGGTACCAGGCAAGGGAACAGGGATAGGGCCATGTAGTGTAATACTGAGTAGTTCAATCGCGCGGGCTGTTGCAACGCGGAGCACGAAAGCAGCTGCGCCGAGAGAAGTCAATCTCGACTTGTTGAACCGGGCTGGCGGGAAGTGCCCCGTAAAATGTCAGGCCATAAGAATGCATGGGCGGATTGCCTACCCCTCTGTGGCACCCGCGTTATGCTAGTATTGGAAGCTCTACAACATGGCAGGTTGCGATTTAGAGGAATTAAACAAATAAAAGAAGGAGAAAGCGATTGTCCCGCAACGGAATTACCGAGGTGGGCGTAGCAAGGGCTCAGGCGAGGAGGACAAGGAGAGGGCGACGGGGAGCTAGCCAGAGAGGAAGCATTTCGCATCTCGTCATTTAATTCAGCCGAGCAAAGCTTTCAAAACCCGAGGCAGCCGTTGTGTCATGAACGCGCTTGGAGACACGGAATCACGAACAAGTGGGGAGTGGGATGGATCGAAGGAGATGTAAAGACGAATCGACAACCGTGCACGGAGATGATGAAAATATGGCAGGTCTCCGGAAAGAGGCTGTGCTCCCGACGGAACTGACCAAGAGGCCCTATGAAGTACGACTGGTCGGATTGGCTATCTACTGGTAAGCTAGTCATGGTCGTTGGCTAGGTCTACCCATGTCTTGTGTTGTGTGCGCTCCAGTCGTCGCCATGGACTAATCCGTGTAACCATCAAAGTCCCATGGCAAAAGTTTTATGTACCTTCCAGTAAACCCTCTGAATATCGACGCCCTCGAGCACAAATCTCTCTTCTCACGCCCTTCTTCTCCACTCAACAGAGTTCAGCGCTGCAAATGTGGGAGCGGAGGGGAAGAAGAGGGGCCGCTCCCCTCCAACAAGCAGGGTCATCTGGCTCCATATCACAGCTAGACAGGGCTATGGACAATCCCCTTCTTCACCAGGCTGCACCGCACGGCTGCCAGAGAGCTCTTGGCCGGAGTGGGCATGGCATGGCAACCATGGTCCATGGGTCTGTCAACATGGCTGTGGGATCACTGAGATGTGGGCAACGGGGTCGCCGGATCTGCAACACGTACAGCCAGCCACAAGTTGGTCAAATCCTGTTCAGATGCTGGCGACTGATCGAAGGCGTCTATGATACAATGAGGCAACGGGAGGGCTCCCACCGCGCGCAAAAATCCGCCAGCGGGCTGAGCCTCCGCCAACACACGTCTATCCACCCCGCCGGAACATCACCGCCACATACGCCCAGCCCTTGCTGCCTGTTGAGTCATGTCAGAAATCAGAGAGATGTTGTACTGGGTAATCAACTGTAAATATTGGATTCGAGGTCTTCACCGGAGAAAGTAGTCTGCCGTAGATCTGGACGGCGATGCATAGCAGGTACTGGGGAATAATCGGTCCTGCGTGGCCTTATTGTCGGCGCTAGCCCGGGTTGATGCCCACGGATTTGGTGACACAGGCGCCTATAGGCTATATTCATTAATACGTGCCCAATCATGCCAGCCGCTTCGGGCCAAGCATCCTCATGCAGCCTCTCACACTTGAGCCTGCCCCAAGGCACAGCAGGGCGTGGCACACGTGGGTCTTAGTTGGTAACTAAGTATTGCCAGTGTGCTACTTTAGTAAGTTAGATTGGAGCATGCAACTACCTACGTGGTCCCTAGCATATCTGATCCTGCCTGCGGCGCATGCAACCATGCACATGACGAGTTGGATCTGCGCATTGCTGGGTATAACCGCGGCGCGGCTCCGGGTAGGCAGCCGTCACAGGTCCCCTCGCCCAACAAACCTTTCAATCTCGTGTGCTACCAGCTTTTGACTTGGTGCGCGTGTCTTGAAATCTGTCTGACACACCATCGGATGGTTCCAGGGCGAATGCGCCACCACAGGGCTACCAGCCAAAACTCAAATTTCACGCACTACATTCGTCCCAAGCTGCATACTAAGATTGTGTTCTATTTATTAATTCAATTTACTGCCCAGCAATTACGCTACCGGTGCCTTGGCTTGATGTCGTGATAGCCTGACCATGTCTTATCGAAGGGAGCCGCTGCGAGCACATCAAGTCACTACTCCAAGAGTCACCAGTAGGACAATGCCGCGACCAAAAGTTGACAACTGCGACCCGCTTGGGCACCGACATAATCAGCACTATTTGCCATGTTTGCCGCTATTATTATGAGTGACTTGTCTTGTATTATCGCACGGAGAACATGAATTGTCCGATAGGATGTACTGTGGCCCCGTCGGTAGGGGTGCCGGCGATCGAGATAAATCATGACGACGGGTAATCCGTCCACTAAAAAGTGATACATCAACAAATGAGTATGTTAGGCAATTAAATAGAGGGCGCAAGCGAATACTCTTTTAAGCTCTTCTAGAGAGAAACCCGGAATAGCAAATACTGCATTCCGCAACTTGCGCTGCAGTTCCGAGCGATCAGGCCTGTGGGCAAGAGATCCCCTTAACAGTCAACGGCCAGCTAGCTAAACTCACACACTGCATCTCTGAGGCCGATTCAAAATGGATTTCTCCCCAGAAGGCATGGGCCACCTGCTTGTGCGAATTCGAATCGTAAAAAACCTTCCGGGCAAATTCGTATTACCCCGCCCGGTTTAATGAAGCGGGATGTGGGATACTATCAAGACGCCATCGCCTTCATCTACCGCTACCTCCAAGTCTAAAACGCATAAATAACTAGTCTGTGCCATTGAGAAGAAAAATTGCTCATACTGGGGCCTCATCAATCGTGTGCAGAGAAAAGCTGAGCACGGAGGGCCTGGTACTTTCCCCCCACTGCATCGACCCATCCTCGACCGTAACCACCCAACACCCACATTCCTTGTCCCCGCTCATAGAGGACATCAAAAGGCACGCCAACATGTTCGTCCCGCATGCACTGTCTACGGAAGATGGCATTGGGGTTCCCAATACAGCAATGCTTAGAGAGCCGCCCAATGATAGGTGCGGCAATAGGTTCTTAATGCCTCATCAGTGGTTATGTCGTGGCGCTAATGCCATTTGCACTCTGTCTACGTCTGTATTACCTTATGTTTGCATGAGACCAAGTGGGTTTTGGGGCGGAACATGCCGTTCTCTCTTTGCTCTACTTCTTGCCAGTTACACACGTCGCGTGTCGCATGGAAGATGCCACAATCTGCTGCTGATAGGGTCTCTTTCATACACTGTTTGGCGGTTGCGGGATACTGACACCAGGGCACTAGGGGGACTACGGACGGATAGAAAGCCTTGATATATCATTCCACCTTTTTACCGAGGCGCATAACTGAGATGCAGCTTTACCAGCTGTAGACTATCTAGACGCAAAACACTTTGGGACAGGAGCGCACGGTGGCTCTCGAGGACGCCTTGGCTGGCATGGCCGCCGAGACCTGCTGCATCTGCGCCGTCCGTGACATGATCTGCAACATGCCCAGTATTTAGACATCCTGGGATCCATTTGACAAAACTCCCCGATCCCATCTGAGCAGCTTCCCAGTGAGCTGATTTAATTGCTTGTGCATGCGTGGCACCACTCATTATCGCAGTGTCATAGGTGAAGACTTTTTGAGGCTCAGCTCTGTTTTTACAGCAAAAGTATCCGTAGAACAGCGACAACCGGGACTTTCTGATTCGCGGGCCGAGGCCGACTCTAGCAGGTCTTTCAGATTACGAGAACCCAACGGCTCCAGCTATTACGGCGACTCCGACGCCCCTCATCCGTGCTCAATGCAGCCTATCCTTCTTGTTTTCAACTGGCCCTTGTCAATGCAACGGCCGAGTCTGTCTTCGTCGCACTTTTGCTGCTAGCTAGTGCCTGCCAACTTGGTGGCCGAGCCGTTGGCTTGTCAGTTTCGTATGAAAATGTCTATGCAGAACCGGCTTTCCCGATCACCGGTTTCCAACTACGTTGCTCAACCACATGGAGAAAAACTTCCGATCATCCCCCGAAACTCAATGAACGAGTTATCCACTGCTGCCCCAGTTCCTGTCCCGGATCGACGGACTGTTTCGGCCGGAGTGGTACCTCACAGCGATTCATAGCCAGTGAAGAAGAATAACCAAGGATTCTCATCTGACCCTCATTTGGCCAATTTCTAAGCGTTTTCCGAGTCATACTTGTTGCTATGCCGGAGACACAGCAACATATCGTGTCCATGAGCTTGGAAGCATCGTGTCCATGAGCTTTGAAACAGTCAAAATCTCCGCCATCTAATGAGGAGCTCGATCTCTTGCGCAACGAGATATTCAAATTTAAATAATATTGCGTCTGCATAGTTTACTGTGTCTACCAATGTGTCAGTTGCACACCATCATCGGTTACTGAACAGTACGTAATAGTAGACCGTTGGGCAGTTCATCTGTTGGTCACGTCGCGCGTAGCATGAACAATGCCATAAACTACTGCTGCCAAGGTCTCTTTCATACACCGTGATGTGAGCACGCTGCAAGGCCGCCAATCATCGTGGCGGCAGTAGCCTATATCCAGCCCCAGAGCTAAGCGGCGTGTTGAGCCGCTTTCCCCGTACCCAAATTGGTAAAACCAAAGCGGCAGGGCATGCACACAAACGAGATGAGCCCCGGGGCCTGGAGGTGGCGCCCAAGAGGCAGGGACCAGGGCTCTTGCAGATATGCAAGGACGCGGGTGGCCAGGATCTCTTCACAGGGATGCCTCTCAAGGGAAGCTCAGTCGCCGCATAATCAGCCCATCTTATTACCGCTCATCAATGCTGCCTCTTTGTATCTTACTTATTCATCACGAACAGAGATCGTAGGTAAGAACGGGACATCAGGCCCTCCAATTGTCTGAATAGTTTGACCACCACCCTGGGATTGCCGAGAGGCCAACATGCATGTCCATACACCCCCCTCCAGAGGACCTGTGTGTACTAATACGTATGTACTACGTGGCAGCGACGCCGCTGTCCCACTCTGAGCACGGTCGGAGATTTCGTTTCCTTGTTTTTTTTTGGCATTGCGCTTCGCAAATCTCTTGTAGTTGCTTCTCAATGGGTGAGACGCTTCATCAACAACACAGCCAGTGGCTTGCGGCTGGCCTCCGCCGCGTCCTCCGTGTCAAGTGCCCCAATCCATGGAGTAAATATTTCCACAAGCGAAACAATACTATTCCAAGCTGAGCTAGAGCACTGACTGGCTTACATGCGTGCCATGCAATGCAAGAATACTGGTCGGGCTGAAACGTAACAACAAACGGCGGCGTGCATGTGATCAGGTTTGGGTTAGCACTTGTTGCCATTGACGCTGCTGCAGTTTCGCGATTGCAAGTGCTTCCTGTCCACCCTAGTCCTCTAAACACAGTTCTCTTGGAACTATCTTGATACACATGAGTAGCTACTGACCACCAAGAAAGAACCAAGGCTCGTCACTGTCCTTGTACGGGCGACCGGGGACCATCATGGGAACGGGAACCACTCCCGAGAAGATGGTAAAGTCGCATTCATTACCAGGATTCCCATGTACTGGTACAACTACACCGCATTCCCAGTTACGACAGCTCATCTTGGCACTCCCCGTGCCTCTATCCTTGACTACGCGGCCCCTGTTGTACCTTTACCGTTAGAACAGGGCAAATGCACGGCATTTGCTTTTATGGCCACTTTCCAACCTGGCTGTACTTACCAGGCACTCTCTGAAAGATTGGCGCTGCCAATGTAGGCCCATCCCGTGGCTGATGTTTGACCAATCAGTTCCGCTGCTGCTGGCCGACGCACCAAGATCATCTTGCTGTGCATCAGAAGCCCGTCCCGGTTATTGACGCAGTCACGGAGAAGTTCTTTAGGAAAACTCGGCGCCCTCCACCACTTTGCCTGGATGCAAATAGTCCCGGCAGACTAAAATATATTAGCATAGATCGACGCTCGCAGGGCACACCCGGCTTGATCAATTTGACTGTCGGGCTGCCTCACTTGTCGTCCGCCTTTACTCTCAGCAACCGTTCGATCGGTTGGAAAGTATATCCGGAACTGGTCCCGGAGCCTTCCCATCTCTTTGCCTTTAAACTTCCGGCCGACGCGCGCGTTGTACTCTTTCATGCCATCGTCCCCTGACAGGTGCACGTTAGCCAGGCAAAAATGCCGAGTAAACGAGCAGTAGGGTGGGCGGTGAGCGGCTTACCTTGACAGGCATTGTATATCGCGTTGACGAGGTCGTAATTGATGGAACCAAGCGACGCACACTAAACAACGAGTTAGACCTGGGAGTCAGTATAACAAGCTGGGGGGCTACTGACAGCCAGGTCGACTTCAATAGGTGTGTCCGTAGCCAGGCCGAGACCCCTTACAGTCGCTCCCAAGCCACAATATCCTGAGAAGAGGGAGAATTTGCTGTCAGCACATTATCCATTCCATCCTGCAGAGAGAGGGAGGGGCAAGCACCACTCACCGACGCGACGGAGAGCCTCCCCCGTGTGGCCTCCTGGTCTGTACTTTGTTAGGACAGCAAAATGAAAATAAACACAGGTTTTGGTGGTTACGTACATGGAGTAAACAAAACCCAGGTTTGCTGTTGCGGAAAAATTGTAGTTTGTTAGGCTCTCAACCATGGCCTCATCTACGCCAGATGCTTTTAGGAACCTGGCCACATTCTCCCCGAAGACAGTCATCGCGCAGCTACCACTCGCTTCCAAACGGGGTAAATCGATGAGAAATACCACCTGCGATCCAAATCTATTAGTTGATGTTCTGCAATCAAGGAATCGCAGGTTTGATAGAAGGGCACAGACGTTCTCCATTACTCCAGTTTCGCCCCAGTCATAGGGCACCAGATTTCCTGACGGGATCACTAATCTGAGGTACTTGGGGTATTTCAAGAGCTGTAGCTTAGAATGCATCGAACCTGGGCCGTTCATTGGCGGGAAGCAAAATCTGATGTTCTTGGGCACATTACCCCTCATCAATTGTTTCTGTTCACAGCCACGAGTCAGTTTGATGGCAACTTTGATCAACCCCAGCAAATCTGGCGCATTACCTGTTCCTCGCTCGCTGCGAAAGCAAGGAGCAGTATACGGGTTTTGCTGGTATTGAGCTTAGATAGAAGCCACTCTTCGTCCCACTGGAAAGAGGACAGTAGAGCAAGTTGAAGGTCATCCTTTTGTAGGATTTCTTCAATAGTGATATCATCAGATGTTTTAGTATACCCTTGAGTCCATGTACGTCGCACAGTTCCTTGGAGGTATCGCGGTTGCGAGCTCTCTGCTCGTTCAGAACGTTGTGGCGTCAACCTCTTCATGGCAGGCTCCTCAGTGCTACTTTCGATAGAGTTTCGGCGCCGCTTTCCAAGTCGGTTCAACCGAGCCTCTTCCATTTCTTTCCGATTCAGAACAATACCAGCGAATGTGGCATGGTTCGTAGGCGCAGAAGTTCCGGCATCCGAGGGGGCATCCGCAGCCGCGTCGTTCATCATGTTTTGGTCTTGAAGTGACAGCTGGATAGCGCGCCGCAAGTCTTCATCTTCGTCGGAATCGCTATCGAGTGTAATAACTTCCTTTTCTGTCATTCTCAATATAGAATGAGAGCCAGGACGGCTCAAATATTCCGCTCAAAAACGAAGACAATATTTGATGCCAGCAGCAAAGACTGCAGGGCCTGTGAAGCGTGAGGACGCGTCTCCACGTGATGATCGGACCCTGTGAGCCCCTGCGCCCGGCAGATTCGTCGACTTTGGACGCTCCAGTGAAAGCTCCAGTAACTAGGGGCAAAAGACCGAATCGATATGAACCGTACTCGGAGGGCAATGTAGTAGAAATGAGGTCACCCGTGTTACCCAATGGCCTGTTTCAGATTGCAAAGTGGCGAGTGCATCGGGCTGTCGTCGGTCATGGCACTACAAACATTTTCCCTACGAGACGAACCCGAAACGAGCTATAAAAATTCCGAAACAGTTTTACATATGCAGCTACGCGAGTACGAGTGTTGTCACGATCACATAAGTAGTATCATTCTCTCCCGAAAAGTATGTCAAGGTTAGGTAGTTTCTCACAATGGCATGCGGGCGCGAGTGAGCGGTAGGTGATCACACTAGCAATCAGTATCAATTTCGTGCCGACCAACGGCCGTGCGACCTTGTTTTTATTCTAGATTCTACCTGGAACGAGTTTTGATCTAGCATACTCGATGCTATGTTTCCTGGTTGATGTAGGGCTCGCGACTGCTAATCGAGCAATGATTGTACACTGGCGTTCATTAGCACTTATTTGCTGTCTCTGATATCCCCCTTATCTGGTTTAATTGATCACTGAGACCGGTATCTCGACGAATCGCCTTTTCTGTTTCGGGACTCTGCCGGATTTGTTGCCTTTGTCTTGTCATTTGATGTTGGGCAACTAGTCGTTGGCGTGGCAGCTTCCATGACGTGTCGATTGGGCGATCCACGGTCAACGTGGTTTAGCTAGCCATCGATGTGCCACCATAAAGGTCGGGTGGCCTCGACTGCTAAAGCCATGCGATTCTCGTTCTGGAGTTAGTACGAAAGAGAAAACGAGATGCCCCAATATACTGGTAGACGACAACACGTTGCCATCATTGGCGGAGGTGCTGCGGGTATGGTGAGTTTTGGCCGCCGCAATGCCCTCAAGCAACATAAAAAGCTGACGCCGCCGTGCTAGGCATGTGCGTCAACGCTTGCAAAACACCCCGACAGATTCAAAGTTGTGTTGATTGAGAAAGAGCCGGTGGTGGGTGGCCAAGCAACTTCGATCGCTCTCGATGGCCAGCAACATGGCGCCTCGTGGATGAACAATGGCGTTCAGGGCGGCTCAGCTGTAGGTCACGCACGTTTTTCATCCAGTCCGCCTCTTGCTTACAGAATTGAAGATCTTCAAGCACACTTTCAATTTCTTCCGACAATATGACCATCCACCAGAGGAGGTTCGCCTCCAGGTTTCCTTCGGGAAAGGGAAGGATCGCTTCTGGACTAACTGCTTCCCAAGTCGCCTAGTCAAGCAGTTTTCATCCGATATCAAACGATTTGGCACATTTCTCAAGGTCATCAAATGGAGTCTACCTGTGTTGGGCATTGTACCCATTTCCGTAATGCTCAGGGTTTTCTTGTTCAACAAGGACTTTGGCGACAAGATGGTCTATCCTCTCATAGCCTTATTTCTGGGTACTGGAAACCAAACTGCGTCAGTACCATCTGGGATTGTGGAACGTCTCTTTAATGACCCGAACATGAAACTGTGGGACTATGATTCAGAGACTTTGCTACCAAATCTCCCTACTATGTACACATTTGACAAGCTTCAAGGCTTCTATTCGGCGTGGCGGGAGGATCTGACGGTTAAGGGTGTCTCTTTCGCCTTGGAAACCGAAGTCCAGGAGACAGTATCTAGGTCGAAGAACAACGTCGTTCTGAAGCTTAGAGATACACGATCGAAGGAAAACAGAGAGGAGAGCTTTGACAAGGTTGTCTTTTGTTCTCTCGCGGACGAGACACTTCGGATCTTAGGCAAGACGGCGACTTGGCGAGAAAAGTTTGTTCTGGGAGGTGCAGCTTTCTATGACGATGTTACCGTCACGCATACAGACAGCTCCTATTTCAACGAGCATTACGAGACACGTTTTAAGGAGGACCTCTGCGCTGAACCAACATCCGAAGCACAAAGAAAGCAGATTGCTTTCTCAAATCCGACCGAAACAAACTCCGACACCGGATTTCGACCGATGTACTATACTTACACTTACGACAGCAACCCAAAACTGATTGAAATGTCATTCAACTGCAGCAATTACCAGCACCAGTTTCGAAAATCTCAAGCCAGCAATGAAAACACACCAAAACCGGTGTACCAAACGATTTTTCTGAATAAAGAACGAAGAGATCTCTGGACTATCGACAAAATTGACGAGAGTCAGGTTATTGCGAAAAATTGGTGGCATCAGCTGGGGCATCGCTGGATCCATTACCTACGACTTGTCCCAAATATGATGTTTATTCAAGGCAGAAGCAGCACCTACTTCGCCGGATCATGGACGTTGGTTGTAAGTCTGATCAGTCTGGTCAATGCCTCTCGTCTAACGTACAATATCTAGAACATGCACGAAGTAGCTTGCGTGAGTGGCATTGCCGCGGCATATCGGTTGGGCGCTGATTATGACCGATTCGATGATTTCGCCACGGACTTCTTCTCGAAGTACTTGCTTCTTTCACATGGGCTTAGCTTCCATCGGCAGGAAAAGAAAAGACTGAATGGAAACCAAGACTCGCAGTAAGGACATGACCTGGCAAAAATCAGTCTGCATAGGTTGACAATAGGTGAAATCCAGTTTCAGAAAAATTGTCCTGTAAAATAGCTTGTCTTTTGTTCATTATCATGCAGCCGTATGCAATATAAGTTTATTCACCCAATGTCTCATTCACCACGCGGCAGATGTTAACTCCAAATCAGAATGAGTCCGGTACCCGTTTGAGTAGAGGCATGCACCGGCGGGACAGTAAAAATTCCCAAAGGAAGGATACATGAAATTCAGAAGTAAAAACCACGACCCCCCCCCCCAAAAGAAATGCAACAAGGAATACTCCGATTCTGGCCCGCGAAAGTTTTGATAGCAGGGGATAGAAACAAGATAGAGGGCTCGGGAATTGATGCCATGCTTCCATCAAATCGTATAAGGGAAGCAGTTGCTTGGTGTAGTTCGTGATACAAGAGCAACAAGGGCCGAACGGATAATAAGCGAGCGCAAAGGGAGCGAGATTAAACTCATCAGGAGAGCCAAGTATATAGTAAAGCAGGAAAGAATCAGTATAAATCGAAGCGGACAAAGCGCCAGTACGTCGTGTACAACATGAGAGCAAACATCCTAAGAAGAAGAGTCCAGCTTCAAGATACGGCGAAGATCATTCTCCATGGCCTGAATATTATCGCCGCGACCATGACCAGTACCATCAGCCTGTCCAGCGGGCTGATTATAGGCTGGAGGAGGTTGTTGGATAGAAGATGCGGACGAAAGTGGAGATTTAGTCGCCTGCTGACCCCCACCAAATAAAAACTTCTTCAGTGCAGCGGTAGCATCATCGGTGGATGAACTATTAGTAGATGCAGTATTTTGGGGAGGCATCGGAGGAGCATCGGCGCGCGAGGCGCGCGCAGCGCGAATACGTTCGTGATAAGGTGTTGAGAACGCAGGTCCAATTTCGTGACTTGGCGTACCATCGAGCTCAGCTCGATCAAGACCACCGGTCTGATATCGAATGCTTGCTGGTGCAGTCTGTGGTAGGTTTACCTGAGGCGATCTACCTGAACCGCTGCTAAAGAGGGATGGCGAGTCCGGGCTATCGTGACGAGATGAGCCGAGCTGTCTCTTTTGCTCTTGCCTATGGGCGCGAAACATGAAATCTAAAGGTGATTCGTCGACTCGCGTAGCAGAGGCAGAGTATGGTGCAGGTTCTTCGTTGTCCGTGGTTGGCGGCGAATATCGGTGATCGTTGGGACGGCGGGCAACACTAGCCGGAGATTCGCTGGACGCCTTTGAAAGGAAACTTGGGATGGGGAGTGCCGATGGGGCGGGAGACGCGTGGAAAGTAGCTCCAGCGAAAGCTGCAACTGAATTACCAGCTTTCATGGAAGCCCTTCGTCCGGTCGGCGTGCCTCTTTCTGTCTGCGCATCTGGAGAAACGTGCGCGCCTTTTCCTTTACCTCCTCGATTATTATTTCGTTGCTTCGAGTTAGCCTGGGTTGATGACTGGCTTCCCGGCGCTGGCGTGCCCGAGAGACCCTTGCTAGGTGTTTGCGGCGTCCCCTGATAGAGATTGGGTTCAAGAAATCCGACATCATTTTCCGAAGCATAAGCTTTTTGAGCCGCTGCTCTCCCTGTGCGGCGTTGGCGATGGCGGCCGGGAGTTGCTTTCGGTTGGTTGGTTGCGTCGCTCATGGCAAACCGTGGGGTACTTCGATTAAACGCTCCAAGGCGCTTTGGCATAAGCTGGGCAATCGCGACGCGGTTCTGCGCTGTTCTCGGGGGTTTGTGCTTGACTATTAAACAGCGACTATTGATGTGTCTGGCTGCAGTGAAACTTCAAGGGCGAAAGAGTAGTTGATTGTGCAAGAGCAGATGCGTGTCATGGCTGAAAATAAGTGAAGAGAAGAGGCTGGAGGGCTGGCAGTGTTGCAAGGCAAACGGACTACCCATCGGCTGCCGTTGATGTGACGCAGATCAAGGTGGCGGGTTGCCCCGGTACATACATATTACCTAAGTCACCTATCGATAGTAAGTACTAAATACCTCATACTCTCGGCGCAATGAGAGCGCCTGCGAGTATATGCTACTGCTGCGCTACAGACACCCCGCAACCCGCCAACGAGCTCATGCTCTAAGTACCTAAGCTACAGTTACTGGTGCTTCACATCAGAGCAACAACTACATCGTTCTCTGGTGCTTCAGAAGATCCAACTTCCCAGCGCCACAACGGCACAACGGCACCGATCTGATTAATACTATCGGGAAACGGTCCTTCATTATAGTATGTCTACCCAAGCTCTTGCAGTAGAGCATTATCGTCCAGCGCTACTGTTTGTGTCCCCATCAGGGTGCGGCTACCTATTTAGCAGGTTGGCCGCTTCATCACCGACTGGCAGCATCATCCGAAAAACGGACTGCAAGGAGCTTGCCACTGTCTCAGATGCAATTTTCGCAAAGTTTTCTACTGACTTGATACTTGTAGTCGTCTTCATTCATTCCTCATATCACGAACAACGATCGATCGAAATCCACAATTGCACGGCAAACAGTATGGCGGACGTCGAAATGACCGACGCACCCAAAGGTGCAGATACCGCAAACGGCAAGAGCGCTGAAAAGAAGAAATTCGAGGTCAAGAAGGTTCGATGTCAAACGGCTACACATATACAGGATTGGCGATACTGACAACCGTAGTGGAATGCCGTCGCACTCTGGGCTTGGGATATTGTCGTTGATAACTGTGCCATTTGCCGAAACCACATCATGGATCTTTGTATGTTTGCCGCCGACCTTTTATGGCCAGCGTGCTTAGCTCTGACCGTACGGCTCAACAGGTATCGAGTGCCAAGCGAATCAAGCATCCGCTACGAGCGAGGAATGCACTGTTGCTTGGGGCATCTGCAACGTGAGTTATCCGGGTGTCCAAGAAAAGGACTTGCACAATGAGATCGCTGACAAATTTACCTCCAGCATGCCTTCCATTTCCACTGTATTTCGCGATGGCTGAAGGCAAGATCGGTATGTCCCTTGGACAACCGAGACTGGGAATTTCAAAAATACGGTCGATAGACGAAATTGCTGCAGCATAGAAAAACTATGCAAGCATATGATGAAGCGGGTAATCAGTAACGACAAGAGTCATTAAATCATGTAGTAATCGCTAGTTTGTATTATAGCATGTTGCTTGAAGCACCTAGTCGTCCTCACAAATTCCCTTACAGTGTCATTTGGCCATATGCATTCTTCATACCAGCTCCAGCCGGTAGCCATACAACAGGATGTTTCTTGTAGAATGGCCACGGAGGTACAGTGATAAGGAAAGTGAGGGCCGTGCCACCGAGGGCAATATATACTGCTTTTTGAATATCTTGAAGAGTATATCCGACGTTGAATGCGATTAGCTTGGTAATAAGGCGTTAGCAAACTGGTATTCAGGCTCTTGTGTCACAAAGGATCTTACTGCAGATGCGGACAGAAGTAACGTAGCCATGAATTCTACACGTCTCTGACCATCGAAATCCTGTATGCCTAGTTAGCAGGTGAGAGTACTGCAGATGCAGACTTCCGCATCTGCAAAAGGGTTGGCGCCGCACTATCTGTCCGTCGACCACGTCGCGGACTTGATCAAGTATTTGTTCGGCCATTGTCTCGTACGAAGGCACAATCGGTACCGGGAGTGTCGAGTATAAATCCCGACGTCAGGCTGTGACGTTTGCAATTATTGGAGCTGGCCAAAGGACAGGTATTTGGTAGGATGACCTTAGCGCGATTCGGTGGTTAGCGCACAGGCCAGGTGACCGTCAATTAATTGGCAGGGTTGAAACTTGGCAGGCACATTGGAAGTAGCGGCAACTCTGACGGTAATTTTTCATGCAACTTAACGGGTCCTCTTTCTGGCTTGTCACCAAAGGACAAATTTTTTCTTCAGCATCCTGCATCAGGTCTCATCATTACCGTCAACAATCCCACTGCGTCATTCTTACACCTGCTTCCGAGCTGTAATATTCATCTCCGCTGGGGTAATCGGGCTTCAGCCTTTTCCTGCTGCCAGCAGCTGCGCCGACTCAACGTCATCCTCATCAACGGCTTCCCCCAAGCGAAAAAAGTCTCCGTTGTCAAAATCAGATGCGGTGACTCGCAGTAGCTCAGTCCAATTCTGCCCTACTGCCAATCCAAAATACGAGGAAATCCTCAGGACTCTTTCAAGTCACCAAGTTGGCTCAACTCGCCCTCTCCTCGTCTTCAATCCTCCTTGGTCCAGGCTGCTGGATCTACAGCGGAGTCAATAAGCGACCGCCATAACTGGGCCTAGCGACACCAACTTTTGACGCTACATTTTCAACCACTGTCGACATCTTGCTGTTTTGCGTATATCAAAGCGCGATCCTGTTGCTCGCGACAAATTTAAGAGTTTTGAACGCCGCTCGTACTCGGCGCGGTAACCCGCGCCGGGCGCTACGGTCGTCTTGGTGACGCCACTTCCACGACATTTTGCTTCGCAAAGCATGTCCCTCCTCTGCTGAGTGTTACTTGAAACAGTGGCGCAATCCTTTATCGTCGAAGAATCTTCCCCACACTCTCGAAAGCTAAAGTCCAACGATCGCATTTCAAAATGTCCGACAACGAGAGCGCAACTCCCAATACCGGGTTCCAGGCGCCAGTGCCTGAGCTGGATGATCACCGCCACCCGTCAATCTCGACCCCGAGAGTTGAGCGGCCTCGTCGAGGCACCTTCGACAGTCTTTATGGATCTCGACAGATTGAGCAGGAGCCGGATACGCCGGCCATATATGTTCGCGACTTCGAAGAAGCTATCATTGATGAAGAAGGCGCCGACCTTGTGGCAGGGAATCGTCATGGACGACGCCTCACCGCCGAGTCCAGCGAAAGCCGTTCTCCTTCCCCTCCGAACTCTGTCAAGGCATTCGCCCAAGCCAGACGAAGGGAACGAGAAATGTCGTTCTCAGATCCAAAAGGAGACCATGAAGATATGCTGGGGCTTGGGCGGGCCCTTTCTGTATCCAGTCGCCGCAGTCACCGCAGTAGATCTCGCGTCGCTGAAGCCGATGTCGTGAGCCTCGGAACCAACAACGCCGCTGAAGATAATGTAGGCGTGCCGGACAATGTCCATCATAGGCAACACCAGCTTCGAATTGACTTCGACTATCTCGAGGAGTTCATCGAGTCTGAGCGCCTTGCCCATGAAGCCAACCGCAAAGCGTCTGTTGTGTCTGCTGTCAACGACGTTCGCATGGAGGCCGGTTCACAGCAGAAAGTCCAGCTTGCCACGTCAGATGGAGATATCATTGATATGCCATCGGACACATCCTCATCGGCACCAGAAAAGCCTGCCGCAGAGTCCGTTCCCGGGGTAAAAGGCTCGCAATATGCTTTCGACAACAACCGCTTCAGCTTCTTCTCTTCAGCCTGGGAATCCACTATACATGCGGCTGAATTTGGTGACCTCGTCCTGCCTGGTGAAGATATTCGTGGACTATTTGAGCTTCCAAAGGATGAAAGTGGCGGCGTATGGTGGCTCAACATCAATCGAGCGACCAAAGAGGAGGTTTTGAGCATCTGCAAGGCTTTTGGTGTTCATCCTCTTACTATCGAAGACATTGTCACCCAAGAAGCCCGAGAGAAAATCGAGCTATTCCCCTCCTACTACTTTGCCTGTTTTCGATCATTTAACATGGTCGATGAGCAAGATGGAATTGAGTACGAACCTTTCAACATCTACACCCTGGTCTTCCGAGAGGGCACTCTGAGTTTTAGTTTTGCACCGAATTCGCATGCATCGCACGTGCGACGGCGAATCACTGCGCTCAAAGATTACGTGGCCCTCAGCAGTGACTGGATCTGTTACGCATTGATGTAAGCATTAACTCTCTCTGAATAGCCATATGTTTTACTAACCTATCGCCCCAACAGCGATGATATTGTCGACTGTTTTGCTCCTGTCATTAACCAAATTGAGACCGAAGCAGATGCAATTGAAGATGAAGTTTTCGTCATGAGACATGACGACTCAAGCACGTTCCTTCGCTCAATCGGACGCGTACGCAAGAACTGCATGGCACTGCTACGCTTACTTGGTGGCAAAGCAGACGTTCTTCGAGGCTTTACCAAGCGATGTAATGAGAATTACCAGGTCACGCCTCATATGGACATTGGCATGTATCTTGGAGATATCCAGGATCACGTTGTGACCATGGCAAATAACTTGGGCCACTGCGAAAAGCTACTGTCTCGCGCGCACAGCAATTATCTCGCAACTTTGTCTATCAACAACATCTCCCAGGGCACTGACACAAACCGCGTCCTCAGCAAGATCACATTCCTTGCCTCTGTTCTGGTGCCCCTTAATCTGGTGAGCGGTATGTTTGGTATGAACGTCAGAGTCCCTTTCCAGAACGACAAGGTAGATTCTCTAGGTCCGTTTTTTGGTATTCTGAGCTTCATGATTGTACTTTGCTCTCTCATTCTGGGATGGGCTCGTTGGAAGCGATATATCTAGTTGTTTTGGGTCTGTTTGGTTTTTACCGTCTTCATTGTATGTAACCCACAAAATCCGCCCTTCTCTGTCTATATTTTTCTTGGGTATGAGGCATTTGGATAAAAGTAATAGTAGACCTATACAGAGTGAGCGATTACATATTCTCCCAGTTCTTGGCATATTACTCTACCAGTGAGATGAAGAAGGCTCGAATGCAAGCTGGCTGTGGGTCTGCCGGTGAGAGCTCATTCGCTGTCCCCAGTTGTCTATCTCCTGGTCGGCAGGTAACGAAAACCTTGAGAGACCTTGGCCGTCTGAGCATTTGGCCTCGTGCGAATCTTTACAACCTCAACCTCGAGCCTGGACGACTGTTTCCGAACTGAAACATCTCACGTATCATTTCAAGCGCGATGGAAAACACTGAGGCTCTCTCCCGCCTCAATGATGGCGACAAGGCTGAGCTCCAAAAATTCCTGGCGAACGAGCAACAGCGTTCGTCAATTCAGATGGGTAAGTTGACGCCATGCATCAAGATCAATTCTGTATTCGATGTCGACAAATAGATCTAACGATTCTCTTCGCAGAAACACATAAATTGACCCAGACGTGTTGGAAGAAATGTGTGACCAGCTCGATGAAGAACCCGAAGCTCGACAGATCGGAAGAGACATGCCTCGCCAATTGCGTCGATCGATTCTTGGACCTCAGCCAACTCACGATTAAGCATCTCAACAACATGCGTTCCTGATCTACTGGCAGCAAAGGCGCGTCAATCAGTGCTGGAAGACGCTTGACCGACATTCTGAAGGAGGGGACATATGACGCGGGTTACACTGTAATTTATTGGGACATAGTAAACATCAACGTGGCGTGGGAAATGTAGCAATGGCGCCAGATGCCAGCTAGTTGATTAGATATTTGAAGCAAATGCGTTACCCGACAACAATCACAAAACATGAAGAGGCGCATTGATTGGGTGAGACGAGAACTGGCTTGGGGTTTTTTTTTCTTTGGATATCATCATTTGAAACCGAAGCTATAGACAAAGCTCTTTATGCGCCTATTTTCCGGATGCCCCATGCATGCATTCAACACCAGACCAAATTCGTAAAGAAACTCCCTTTTTCACACGATTGCTACAACAAGCCGCTTAGACCAGCGAGAGCTTGTTAGCAGCAATATCGAGAGCGTCGACATCGGGGGTAAGACGGGCATAAGCCTTCTTGGTTCCGTCGGGGCTATTTTACCCGCGCATTAGTTGAAGTTAATTGCAGCTGAGCTGTGCTATCGCATCGTAAAACGTACCGGATCAGGGTGTTGATCTTGACGGTGTCAATGTCGTAGAGCTTCTTAAGAGCACCCTTGATCTGAGCCTTGTTGGCCTTGATGTCGACAATGAAGACGAGGGTGTTGTTTTCCTCCATCTTCTTCATGGCGCTCTCGGTGTTGAGAGGGTGGATGACGATCTTGTGCTCATCAAGGCGAGGCAAGTGAGGGATCAACTTGCGGGGGAACTTGGGTTTGCGGGCCAGGGACAGAGTCTTGGGCTGATGGAAGGTGGTACTCAGGCGGACTTTGCGCTGCTTTTGGGCGTGAGTTCCCTTGAGAGCCGCCTTGGCGGCGGCGTTGGCCTGCTTGGAGCCCTTGGGGGCAGCTACAATGTAGAATACGCATCAGCAATCGCTCTATTTCAGAACTCGCAAAGTCTGCTACTGCATTGATGCGGAGGCTGGAGACAACATGACAAAGGCTACACAAGAGGCCAACCCCGTTCCTTGCCGGCCTGGTGCGTGCGGTCGGCCATTGTCAATTGCTCTCGTCCTCGTTTCGATGTAGTATCGGTTCGCAATGGGAAGAAATTCTTCTTCCTTTGTTGTTTCGCAGTGTATCGCAGTATCGTTTCAAATTATTTCATCCCGTACCTTTCTTGTTACCGGCGGCCATTGTATTAGTTTGCAGCGCACTTTGCTGTTGTGGTTAGTTGTATGTCGTAGGTTGGAGAGAATAGAGGGTTTGTAATAAATTTGTTAAATGTGGGCGAATTTTCCTTAGGGTTGAGGATGTGCGAGTGCAATCGCACGCTGCCATTGGCCAGAATAACCGACCCATAATTCCACGTGATAAACTTCCATTCCATTGCTCTACGTACACAAATGTTGAACGCCATGTACCCACTCTACAAGCCGTGCTAACTCAGTAACAATGTCGGAGTAGCTCAGACTTACACGTTCCAGTTTTATATCTTTCGCAGAGACTTCGCGGGATGACTACTTAGGATGTATCTCTAAATTACGGAAGCCACTATGTAACTTCTTCCTCTCAGAGCTCCCACTCATACTACTGTGAAACATATTCCGAAAGGTACGTCTGCCAGCTTCACGCAAAGTGCTGAATTCACAGGTCAAGGCTAATATTCTCTATCTAGATAGATGGGCTCATATTAGCGTGTATACATCTCTGTGGCTATGGTTACCAGAAAGAAGGCTCTGAAAAGCCTCAAAGCTGGCCGCCCGCCTCTCACTCGGCCATCCGGCACCATGTCACGAAAGGCGAGCCGTACACTCATCAATAAGCATCACCAACTTGACAAGCAGAGACGTCAGGCTGCTTCAAAAGGTGACAGGGCTTCCGAAGAAGCCATAACTGCGGAAATCGAAAGCCTAGGCGGTATTTCACTATACCAACAGGCTAGTCTCCAGGGGCAGAGTACGGAGCGCGGGGGGGACACATCCAGGCTACTGCTTGAGTGGCTTCCTGTAGAAAACTTGAAGGACTCGGGCCGTGTATTGCGGCTGCTGGAAGTCGGCGCCCTGAGTACCAGGAACGCTTGCTCCCTCAGTGGCTTATTTGAGTCGGTGCATATCGACCTCAATAGCCAGGAACCCGGTATCCTGCAGCAAGACTTTATGGACAGACCAGTGCCAACTGATGACGACGATCGATTTGATATTTTGTCTTTGAGCTTGGTCCTTAACTTCGTGCCAGATGCAGCACTAAGGGGCGAAATGCTGAAGCGTACGCGGGAGTTCCTACGCGTCACTCACGCTGCTACGGAGGCTTGGGCTGAGGAGTTCTTCCCGTGTCTGTTCATTGTTTTACCACGGAGCTGTCTCAACAATTCTCGTTACTTCACCGAATCGAAGTTCGAGTCGATCATGAGCATGCTGGGATACTCGATGACGCGGATGAAGATGACGCAGAAGCTTGCGTACAGTCTGTGGCGGAAGGCTGCCGCAGCAAACATTGCTGGGGTTTCAAAGAAAGAGATTAACCCTGGTCGAACCAGAAACAACTTTGTTATAACACTACAGCATTAGTTATGAAGCCTAGATTACCTTTTAAACCACGACGCTAGCTAAATTGCTAAGAGCTTATATCATTCATTTATTTACCAAGCATCCGCACCATCGCGCGATCTGCTTCGCCGCATGTTGCCGAAGTCAATATTGATACAGGCCTGCGATAGAACATTGGGCGTGGGCTAAGCCGAAACAAAGGAAGACACAGCTGAACTGCTCAGTGGGTGGTCCACAGGCAGAGGCGCATTTCCTGGGCGGACAACAGGATAGCTCTGCATACCAGCGGCTCGTGCAGCGTCGACTTCTTTGACATTGTCACTCAAGAAGAGCCAGCGACCCGGCTTCGTGTCTGGAACAGCTGAAAGAATTCGAGTGTAGCTCTCAGTCTGAGTCTTTGGTCCAGCATTTACAGTATCAAACCAAGCCGATATGATATGCGTCATATCAGAAGGATCAGCCGTCGTGTGGCCGAACAAGAGCTTTTGCGCAGGGACCGAGCCGGAAGAGTAGATCATGATCTTCTTGCCACTAGAGTGAGCAGACTTGATGAAAGCAGGGACGTCGTCGAACAGAGGAGCTTTGAGCTCCCCAGTCTCATAGCCATGTCGCCACAAGTGACCTTGAAGGGACTTGAGATAGGGAGCCTTCACATCGCGCTCAACTAGGTCCTGAACGTGAGCCTCCAGAGCGGCACGGTCGCTGCGGTACTCTTCCGGGAAGGCCTCCCGATACGGTGCAAAGGCCGAACTATCCCACTGCTCATCCAATACTTTTGGGAGTGCTCTCAGGGCATATGGAAACTAGCCAGCAATACGATGGTCAGGTTTGTGCTGCTAGAATAGGTAGGTGTTTTTGAGCCAGCCACTTCGGTTGTTGCCCGGAAGCGAAGGTGTACCGAGGGCAGACTTACCAGTATATCCTTAACAAAGGATATGGGACAAATGGTGCCCTCTATCAATGACTTAGCAGGAGGATTTTCGGGGCGCTATGAAGGAAACAGTGATTGCAGCATAAGAAAGCAGCGGGTAATGCAGGCAATGGGCGGAACAAAATGATGCGTGGCAGCCTCAGTATCAGTGTTTCACACCAGCACAGGCAATAAAAATGAACCATGCAAAACATCGCGGCAACCATACCAATATCGAGAAGAAGCACATCAACTTCGGCAAGCATGGCTGCTAAGTCCGTGGCGCCAATGGCAAAGAATTTTGGCAAGCCAAGATGTGACGGAGCGGTGTGTAGTTTACGTTCGGCGTTCTTCACAGCCTGAGCCCCGTGGCCGGCTAGCGACAAGAAAAATCTGAAGAATGAAAAACTTATGCCTTGTGCATACATTGATTGGCCTAAGTCCCGAGGCAGTTCCGCAGAAATCGTGAGCGTTCCTTGCAGTCCCACGTCCGTTGATGCTGGAGCCAAGCAAAAAGCGGATGGACTGTGCTTGCCCTGCCTCCCTTGTCAATTCGTGGATCCTTGATGCAGAATAGAATGGCGATGATTCTGCTAGGTCTAACTAAGTAGTTAGCGATGGGGACTTGTGCAGTAGTGCGAGTCCCAGGGGGCTAATAATAATCCGCTGAAGCGGTCAGCGAGCGCGTCGCGAAACTGCGGTGCAGATATTGGTATGTATGATGGGGGTATTTTCCCCTATTGCTCCACCTTGGTAAGCAGTTGAGGTGGACTGTGAAGCGCCAGTCGGACATGGCAAGAGTTTGTCTGCCACTTGATGCAGGCCTCATATGCATATTGATGATTTTCTGGGTGTCATCAGATTTATTTCCTGCATGAGTTGAACGGCGGTGTAGAAGCGAAGCGCATGGCTGCCCGATTTGATGCTGGCAATGCAAGTCTCGGATGTGGATTCTATCGCTTGTCATATTTTGGTACTTGTTGCATGCGTGCAGGGGTATCTAGTTAGCGGCGCGCTGTTTACGAATCAAAGAAGAGGCCCTACAGAAGTGTCGTTTTCTCACGAAGAACAGTACTGCTGCAACCGGAGTGGCTGACACGGCTCAAGGAGGTGGCTGGCAAGGCGTCTCGAAGCATGTATGCACAGTGCGGATGCCAACAGCTTGTTGCAAGTATCTGGAGCTCGAAACGGTTCAAAACAAAACAAACAACGTGGGGTACGCCGCTACTGTGTTGCTGAAGCTGTAACATGATGAAATTCTCCAAGCATAGTTGCTTATCTGTTGCACGGCCAATCGCTATAACTATGGCAACATCTCATTGGTGCTGAGAGGAAGCAAATGGAAGGGTCATTAAGTATCATTCCAGTCCTAAGGAGTCATATCAATGGTGATAGAGCGAGGAAGGGATGGGAATGGCCTCATCGAGACACATGCAGATTCCGCGACAATAATAGGAAGCTGGCGATGATGAGTACAGTGGCACCTGATCGACTCACATTTCGCCTGGTTACTACGGGGGAAGCCGCCCACATGCCAGTGCAGCAAAGCAGCGGTATACAGATTTATATCGAGATCAACAACAATACCTGGCTGCAACTACGATGGACCCAACCCTCGAAAACCTTGCGCCAGCACGACGGTAGCTTTTCAGCATGAGACAAGTATATATTAGTTCTTATTATGTATTGCCATGGCGCCCTTCAGGCTTCATCTCCCTGACCTGAAAGACAGTCTAATAAATACGGTGCCCCCACAAGCGCTATGCTCTCCACCGCCTTGCAACAAGAAGCTCATGCAGGCACCACTGTAAATAGTACTGAGTTAATGTCTTGATCCATCGTATCGGCGGTGCAGGAGAATTCAGCGCTGGGCACGTACGTTTTGCGAGGCGATGAAATTTGCCGCTCTGGGCATTGAAATCATTGAACGGAATTCGTATTAATATCAGGGGCAAGGGCACAACTACTAAGTCGGTACGCGCAGTGATGTGGGGAGATTGACATTTTCAGCCTTGTGTACGGAGTATGTGGCCAACGAATGGCCTTGAATGCCCGCCAGGTGAAACGGGCGCGAATGCAACAGTGCCTCCTAAATAAATAGATATCGAAGCTTGCAGGCAGCTTGGGCGAGAGGATTACAGATCAACAAGCAGTGCACATTTCGCGTTTGAGGATGCCTGCAGCGATATGGTGGCCAGGCGGCTGGTAGTTCCTACCAATCCCACTACAAGTCCAAAGCACCCACCGCATTCGCTAGAG
>JAPFSE010000231.1:0-44907 GCA_030777785.1 Beauveria caledonica | reverse complement strand
GCCGCGGGGCGTGCCGGCGCGGCCGCGGGCGACGCGACGACGATGCTGGCGGTGGCGTTTGCGACGCTCATGAGTCTGGCCGTCTTGACGTGGTGAATTGTCGTGCATGACGAACACCTTTTTCATTCCCCCGTACTGGGCTGCTTTGGCTCACCCCGATTATATATACCCACTCTGTCGACCTTTCTTTCTTCTGGCGTCTTGTCGGCAGTATTCACGCAAGAAGGATTGTATTTACACTTGTTTCTTTCTTGTTTATCTCTTTTTTTTCTAATTTAAAAGCGGCCATCATCATGCTCGACTGGCGATAATCTCCTCGACTCCCAAGACATTTATTCTCAAGTTCTTCTATTTATATACTCACCTACTACGGTTATCAAGATGACATAATTTTCTCCTATTTTTTTTATTCTAGGATATAATATATCAAGACGAATTCCTCATATTCTCTCTATGTCCTTCTACTCCTATCATCTCATCTAGTTTCTTTCCTACCTCTGTCGGGCACTGTTGGGACTTGGATAGGCTATATATACGAAAGGGTAAACCCAGCCCCTCGCATCCTTCACAATCGAATATTCTATCAATACTGAAAACCTGCATCAATAAAACAGTAAGCCTGCATTCTTGTCCTTTGAACCACTATGTACTCTCTCCCGTTCTTGCCAAGGGAACAAATACCTTTTCCTTGCTGTTCATGCCTCAAGCTCATTACAGCTCTTGCACCAACTCGAGTCAGCTTCATCTTGGTCTGTCTGGTCAGCTTACAGCGTCATGGGATGTACAACACGATTTGCAAGTAGCTACTTCGTGCTTAATGCCAAGTTGTCAAAACGAGAAAGAAAAGCAAAACGGCCACACAGACACCGAATCCCATCTACTGGAGCATGCCCATTCGGCGTTAGAGTGCTTGCTGATAAAGCATAGCATACTCTCGTAAACGGCAACAGGTATTGTGTCAAATTCCGTTTTTAGAGTTACTTTTTGTGTGACGCTCTTGGGATTATGACCATGCCCACCCCTCCTCATTCATGCTGGTCACACACGCATGGCATTTGGCTTTCGATTTCCTCTGCGCAAGTTTTCGCTCTGCATCGGCCGATTGTTTTTGTTTTTTGCACTTTCTCAACTGGTCTACTGGCGCGGATCTCGGCGCTGCCGAAGAGTAGATGCGCGCTATTACAGATCCAGTCGTATCCCGCGGGCGTAGAGATAACGGCATAAATCGCCCACCTTTGTTTCTTGCATTCTTTAAAGCACCCGTCTTGGTCCCTAAATCACGGACTAGTAGCTCATTCCCTCGTTTCTTGCTCTGCGATAGTGTCTTGGATTTCACCATTGCTTTCTTGGACAAGAGACGTCTCAACGTCTTCGAGCTCCATGCCAAACGTCGTTATCTAATTTACGCCTCCTGTGGCTTTTGGGCAGACGAGACTGCAACTGGCAAGCAAATCGTGCAATTGCGGGCTTTGTATTTGGGATACAGCATGTCAATGTTTCGGATGTTTGACAGCAACCAAGCTACACCGAATGCACAAATAATGATTTTTCATCCTTCGCAGCGACGGAGATCATCCAAAGACCACGTGTTGTTACCAGATTTACCCGTTGGGTCGCGTCGGGCTGCTGATAGGGACTGCCCAAGTCGATATTCTTATCCTTGTTGCGTAAATGCCGCTGCTCAGAGACACACCCGTGACACAAAGATGGCAAGCCTCAGCCTACCTTGCACATTAATGGACGGCATGACGCTGTATGGCAAGTGGAGACGAAAGGACCCTATCACGCAAGCCATGTCTGAGTTCCACGAGCTGGCTGCAGACAAAAGAAAGTTCAACAGCTCGAGAGGCTGGCCGGAGCTGACGGACTTGTGCAGTGTGTGACGCGAGGACCGAGCCGGAGGATTGCATAGGCGTGTTACGCAAGTCATTCACATGGCTTGATCAAAGTCAATGCATTGACGCTGAAACAGCTCAAGCGTTGGCAGCTTATTGAAGAGTTTGACGACACTGAAAGTCGGAAGATGCTGTATCCCAGTGTGGTTGCTGAGGCTGCTTCTACGCTCTTGGCTGCAAGACATGCTTCGCATGCATATAACAGGGAACTTGTTGCGGGAACGGGTCCAGCGAATTGACATGCTTGCGATTGGCGGGTTATTGTAATGAAGCCAAAAAAAAAAAGAATCGAGGAACCAAAGGAAGAAAGCAAAGAAGGCGGTCAGGGGCTTGACATCGTATCCGGATGCCTGGCTCGCGGGTATCTGTCTAGGTCGGCAACAAAACGACGCAATCCTTCTCGCAGAACGAAATTGCATATCGTGCCGTGTTGATACTCGTCGCAGATCGGCTGGCGCATGCATGGTACTTCGGTATTATGAGGAGGCTTCTCCTCCACACAGCCTTGGCTTGCAGTTCAACGAACCCGCCCGAGCACCATATAAACCTGTCGGCATACTTGCCAGCCCGCGAATCTGCATCGTATGCAGGCCAATGGATTTCGCCATTGAAATGTGTGCAGCACCAGCGTCCATCGAAGCGGAGTCTCACAGGAGGCACCGCATGGGTAAACGAGTATGTGACAACTGGGCGTACGTGTGGATCATTTGACCGGATAGGCTCAACAGAGCAGGGCGTGGAATACAAGAAGGGCGGTTTCGCATGTGGTGTGCCATTGTACAGCAGAGAGAAGCCAGGTATTGGTAATGCTGGAAGCGGTCAGCTGGTGGTGAGGCATGCAAGTACTGTAATCTTCAGCTGATCAGCTAGGTAGGCAGCCTTGAGGAAACGGTTTGCACTGGTGCGGGCGCTCTGTCAGTACCTAGGTACCTATGTAGGCCCTTGCCCAAGACTCCTCCGTACAACGTCTGTCCGAATCGGATTGGTCAGACGGGTTAGCAGCAACTTGCAGCGAGCCATACCAGCCAAGGTGGGCATAAAGCTGACCTGCTTGTGAGTTGTCTCCATTCAGGCAACGGCGAAGCGACCAGCAGCGGGCTCCATATAATGCATGCCTGGGTAATCCGTTGGTCCAACGTCCCACCCGGTACGTGCCTGAGTAATCAATCAATCGATCAATTGAGGAGAACAAATATCTATTGCCTATCAAGTCGAGGATAATTCAAGGTACTGAGTGTTAGGTTACCATGGTAGGCTGCTGCTCACCATATTAGCTTAGGTACCCATGCTTGCCGTGTGAGCGTGCCAGCTGGCAGCCCCTCACCCGCCCACCGAATCTGGAGATCCTCTGAGCTCCGAGCTCCAGAGTTCCAGCAAAGCTCAAACTTCACCGGACCCACGCCATTGCGGCCAAGACACGACCCAGTCTGCAAAAGCCTCGCCCGCTACGAAGTACGTTCTCCGTATCCGTACCCCGGAGAGAATCCTCGTACGTTCCTGTCGCCATAACCTCTTTGTGTCTCGGTACCGCGGATGCTGTTCTCAGCTGACAACGGACAGCCGCACAATGCCTAGCCAAGCTACTACAAACACACGATGTTACTAGCCATTCCGCAGATCGGGTACGACAACCAGAATGCTCCCAGCAGAAGTAAAGTCTACTCAAGGCTGATAATGAGGGCAACCGGGGGTTGTAACTACAACTAGTTATCGTGTGGGAAAGGTTCAGGTGCCGTGCCACAACCAGTGGCTACTCATATTCAGAAAATCCCAGGCGAAGATGTCCCAGGTTACCAGGTAACCGGGTAGAGAGTATCCACGATGCGACGGCACATTACCATCTCCTGCCTGGCCTTGCATAGGCGCGGTCATCGCTTATCACTAAAGATGATCTTCCATCTTGCTGTTGCCTTCACTGCCGCGTCCGCCCGACTCCTGGTCTGGCTTTCCTTTCCTGTACTGTGCTTGCCTAACCACAAAATACACTCTTTTCACCGATTTCGACACCCGACTCTATCTCTACACCAGCTGCCCAAGACCCGATCCTAGCACGCACCCCGTCACTAGTGCACTCTAGTTGTGCGAGCTTGTGGCAAGTATTAGGGCATGCACAGCATCCGAGCACCCATGGTGCTGTTTGTGATTGCGTTTCGCCATCGGTTTCACAGCCACGAGCGGCCATGGCAGCTGCGCTCGCACTGCCTCCCAATTGGGACTGTGCCGTTCCGCCGACTTCCAGACATGGAATGCCCCCATTACCCTGTGCCCAGAATCGGCCATGGGCAATCTGAGTCGCCTGCGGGCCGGGCAGATCCAGCACTGCGAAGCACCAGGTGCGTTGACGTCACTTTGGGTAGCTCGCCGGTGATACGCTAATAACTTGGTTCAATGGGGGCACTGGGGCTGCGGACTCTCCAACCAGATTGGGTCTGTCGCCTGTCGAGAGGGCCCACGAATCGCATTGCCTCTAGATCATTCCCGCTGAGGCGTTGACTAAATTACCAGTATGCCGGAAACGACACTAGAGAAGAGCAGAAAAGCCTTGCAGTCCAGACCTCAGGCAAGCTGCCAGCTATACGACAATGAGACTAGGCTGCTTGCTTGCTTCAGCCCGTTCACATGTTTATTCGCTCCAGTTGATACTAGGGCGCTCCGGTCGCAATACTTCGTACAGCACGCATTTCCGGATGGCAGCGGTTGTGGCCCGTTTCCAGCCCGTTTCCAGGCGGGTCTAGCGTCCCGGCCTTACCAAGACTCTGAGCTGGCTGGCTCGCTTTTCTAGCTGGCTAGCTAGCAAGGATAACCAAGATGTGCGTTGCCTGCCTCGCCACAAATGGGATCTGTCACCTCTGGCCCAAAGTTAGCTGTGCTGTGCTGCGAATGCCCTGCGAGGTGCTGGACCTGCCCCCCCCGGCAATCTGTCATGCAACCGCTCGAGGCACAAGCGATTGCTTGCTCCTGTACGGATAATTGCAACGGCTGCTCCGTAATAGCTCTGCTAATAACTGCTCGTTTTTGCCAGTACGGAGTACTGCGCGGCTGACTACGGAGCTCGACTCACATTGCCTCCTCTTATTAATCCATGCCGACGGACAACTTCGCTTCTGCACCTGAGCCCTGATCGTCAGGCTCGTGGTCATTCTCCTTGCTTGGGCCACTGTCTACTTTGGGCAGCTTCCTTTGATATAATACCGTCAACCACCCGCTTCTCGGTGCAGCCAGTTGTGCTTTGCTTGCCGCTCACATTCATGACCTCGCTCGTCTCGGAAACCAGCCGCATCAGCCTTCCCGTCATCCCGCCACCACGCCGTCCATCCACTTGTCTCACCTACCACGCACGACGCCTCCGACGACCTCTTGTTGCCCGACCAGTTCGACTGCCACATTCGGTGGACCAGCACGTTTCTCTTTTGCGCAATCACTTGACTGCTTGACCGACTCCGCGACTGTCTGCCAGAGACATCTATTTCCCCGACATCTGTGAGACGCACGCTAGACAACGGCTTTTGAACCTTGTCCCTCCTTGTGGCTCATCACCGTCTCAGCCATTGCCCGCTCATTCGCACACTTCGTGACGCCTCGCTCGCCTTCCAAGGGAGTGGCCCGCTTCCCTCTGCCGTTCATTACCTTCATGTATGTCTTGTTGTGCGCAATACGAATCCACCTCTAGCTGCACACTCGCACATTCAATTTTTTCCCGCACTGGTCCACTAGGCTTTGCTTGTTGTCGCAGGCCTCAAATTTGCTTTTGCTGGCCGCTGGGGCACCTCAACGCCCGTCACACGCTGAACCCAGACCAACTCCCCGCACTACGCTATTCAAGACTCCCACCGCATCCTCGCTTGACGACACGGCTTCACACTTCACACAACATAGTTCTGCTTATAACCAAGTCAAGCCCTCGTCAATACGCCCTATTATATCCCGTCTCTGTACCTAACACTGTGTGTCAACTACATGTCTGCATTCACTGTGGCGGCAACATCCATCTATTCCGTCTCGGCACCCTTGACAAAGCTGCCAACATCTCTGCTAGTTTCAGCACCTGCAATACCCTTCATTGCCAATCGGCCTTTCCCTGTTACATCGCTAGCAGCGGAGCCGATCATTGTATGCCCTAGACTGTCAAAGTTGAGCACGCGCTTGATTATGCGTCTAGGAAGCAATGCAACCCCATTCGCACAATGACCGGCCACACGACCGACGGCAGCGTCCTAATTTTCCGCCGTCTTCAACCTCATCCAATCAACAGCACCCAGTGCTTCCCCCTCCGGACAGCCTTTTGGCAGGTGCCCCAAGTTATTCTTCGCCACATCACGGTCCGCCACAAGACCAGCGATATCATGCTACCCGCGGCATGGCGCATCCCATGGGACCGCCGACTGGACCAGCATATGGCACTCGATACCAAGGCCATGGCCAAGATCAATTTCGCCAGCCACATGCACCACAACCTCTTCATGTTCACCACCAGAGAGGGTTTGCTGGACAGGAACCGTATGCTCAGCAGCACTACACGAGAGCTCCTGAGCACCCAGCCCACAGCAGTATGTCACAGCATACAGCTCAGAAACCAAGGTCCTCATACGTCCCGAATCTCTTGGGGCCGGATCGTGAGCGAAACATAGATACTATGATATTCAGCCTTGAGGTGCGGCAGCAGCCACGGGCGGCTCGAGCATGCGGTTTCGGAGATAGGGACAGACGAGTGATTGACCCTCCGCCGATTGTGCAGCTCAGAATCGATGGACCTGGTCTATCTGAAGAAGAGAGGCGAGCATATCTGCGGTACCCAAATTATGTGATGAATTGCTCCATATGGGATGAGTCGGGGACCCGAGATGCGTCGTATATGCCCGATGAGTACAATCATCAACGCCGACTCATGGGCTCATTGGTGGGGACGCCCTTTGTCGGAGATGATGACCGAAACCAGGAGGGCTGTTTCTTCTGCTTTTCAGATCTCTCTTGCCGAACTCCCGGCGCGTTTCGGTTGAAGTTTACTCTCATCATGATTGATCCTGCCCGCGCCGCCGTTCTGCGACACTTCCCAATTCTCACTGAAATCAAGACGGACATATTTCAAGTCTACAGTGCGAAAGAATTTCCTGGAATGGTTGCTAGCAGTTCCCTTGCGAAGAAGCTCAAGGAACAAGGATGCATTATATCAATCAAGAAAGGAAATGAAAGAGCACGACCGCGAGGAGCAGATGGCAGATCTGATGACGAAGACGATTGAATCAAAGTAGGGGGCCAAGACTTGGCCCGCGACGACAAAGATTTCGGCGTTCAAATACCAAATGACATTTTATGGGATTAAAACGGGTACAATATAATACAACGGCCCGTAGGGCTTGGCACGGACATGGCTGGTCAGATTATTGGAAAGTGAATTTTGGGTTTCTTTTTTCTAGTTTATCTATATACCCCGTTGCAGACGCTGCTCACTCGGAACTTGAGAAGCATTACTGCGCAGAATAGCTTACTTGATGTGCATGAAATTGAAAATATTTTGAAACATCCACTCCGTTCGAGACACTGACAGTATTGCAGGTTCTCAACGAAAATTGCTGCACTCTGCTGATGCTCGATGGGTCGACGTACGAGCTCGGGAATACGACTGTTGCTTCCGAATGAAGGGGTTGGAAAGTGCGCAGCAGACAGATTCTAACCTGATTACATCTAGAAAGCTGCATACTGAGCCCGTGAAGCCGTATTATAGGCTGGCTCTCTCTGCTTTTGTGTAAGTCGTGAGCAGGCATATATTCACGCAGAAGGAGAGAATTTTAAGATTCTGTGACCATTAAGTAAGTCAACCTCGCAGCTTCTACTACAGGCACTCTACTGTGCCATTCGATCTGGTGCACTCTGCTCGGACAAACGGGCATCAGGCTCATCGGCTTGCAGGCAGATGTGAAGCCTGATGCGACTATGCGAGGCAGGCAATGTCATGCGATATTGGCCGGGAAAGAACTATATCCCTGGTGGAGAAGGTCTTTATGGGTTCACAAAGAAAATGACTGCATATTATCGACTGTTTTGCTGGTTCACAAGGCACGTCGAAATGGAAAAAGCACCGAATGGTATCTGCCCGACAAGATACAGGCCGTGACGACGGCTGTCGGCACAACGATAATGTGATGGGGTTACACCTGTTGGGGGTTTCTCTTGCCAACATGCATTGCTTTTCTCTTTTTGTGATATTTTAGTGATGTCAGCTAGAGAAACTGATGGAAGCGTGCGACGTTGATGGCGGATATTGCGCAGGCTTTGATGTACCTGATGAGGACAAATTATTTGTTGGGGGGACAATGAGGGGAAGCACCTTGTGCTACAAGCCATGTCAGCCAAGGATAGCTCATCTGCCAATCACCATCTGCGGTGAGGCCTGCGGTGACTGGTCCGTTTCTCTTGGGTTCTATCACATGGCGGTAGGGTAGGTAGGTGACGATGTTGAATATTGGACCCGGTAATTACAAGCTACAGGTCCTTCCTTGGCTGCCGTGATTATTGCTTGCAACTTTCCAGGTCTACGTGGCGCGATTTTCAAGTGTACTAGTAATAATGCGGCTCGTTTTCATGTAACTGAACACTCACCGACCCCGTATTCAGGGCCATGAGGGCTTGAACTGACAGACGATGAATAGTTGCGATGCATAAGACACATGACTGGAGGAGCAGGCGAGAGACGGCTTCGAAATGTTTCAAACAAAATCGCTGCAGGTGCGGGTGCTTGCATGGGAGGCGGGGACTGAGGTGCAGCAAAGTAGTGACGACCAAAAAAGACGAAAGACTGAAAAGGCCACATACGTTGGCGATATTCAACACATGGCTGAGCTTGCTTTAGTTTCCTCGTCAACTCATTTTGTTGCTCTCTTTTCTATCAACATGAAAAGAAGATGCGGGCTCAGCGAGCTCATCCATCTCAACAGCTTGCACATGCGAACAAGAAGAAATGACGAGGCGTTATAGCGTTTCATATTATTTTGGAGGAACAAAGGAGTACAAAGTAGGGCTGGGTGGTGGTGATGACAGAGTAACACGAGGAGGCCAAGGAGCCAAAGCCATGGCCGAAATGGGGCGCAAGAATGAGGATCCGGACAACATGGGCCGAAATGACAAGATTCACGGCTGAAATAGCCGACTGAGAACGAAGACTTGATCTAATTATTTTTTTTCAGGTCTCTTTCATGTTGGCGGACAGCCGTCGACATGGGGGGCGAGCCAACAGGTAATGACATGGCGCTCCCAAGGCGCCGACGCCCCCCCCCATCCTTTCGTGAGCCTGTAGACAAACAATACAAGGAACAATGAAAACCCCCCATCAAGAGTTGCGGCCGAGTGGGAAAAAAAAAGAAAGGCTGCGCCTTTTACGAGTTAGCGCGTTTCATACATACACAACGCCAACTGTCTGGTGTGGCTCACCCGAGAATAGAGCCAGCCGCTGCACATACCCATGTCCCCCCTTCTTTGCCCCGACGAACGAATTAGGAGAGAGAAACAACTAGCCAAGGCGAGTGAAGCATCCATCCCTGACCAATATGTCGATTAGTGTTTGGTTATGCATCGGCGGTCCAGGAACGCATAAAGATGCTTATTATCCCGCCCAGCGGATACGTGCATGCTGACATACCAAAGGGGATTTAGAGGAAGAGGCTGCTTTTGCCGGCCAGCCTCTGGTATGAATTTTTCTTTTCAGTCATGATTTTGGTTCTCTGCTGGGGTTCAAAAGAGCAATATGCAAGCCATTGTGAACCCAATGGCTCTTCAGGGCACGTCTTTTTCCCAGGTACCACCCCCTTGCTGATATTTTGGCGCTGAGCCGGATCAGTGGGCCAGCTGTGGGCGGCAATAATTGTTTCAGATCGGGCCTTTGTGTGTCTGACAAGTTCAAGATGGGCTCAAGTTTGGCTTTCGGTTACTAATTACTGCGCGAAATTGGTACAGTTGTGTGTGTGTATTTGTGTGTAGGGGGAGATGTGCAGAGTCTGAATTCCTACGCGCCGCATGAACGACTTACACGGGCTGTCTGGCTATTGGCACGAGCAAGACGATAAGTTGGGGCGCAAACCCACCGTAGCACTGATTGCCAGGTACCATCTGGCCAAGATAAGTTGAAAAGCTAGATTTCCGCGCTAGCTTGCGGCCTGGCCTCTAGAACTACGGCCATCGTCGCACCATTGAGAGCAAGCCCCGAGCTCAACCACCCACACCGTCCTGACAAGTGTGCTGGTCGACCAATCACGACGGCGATGTGCCTCGTGGCGATGACAGGTTGGAGGGGGAATGGGACGACGGGCGCTGAGCAAGTGGTGGTGGCTTCCATTTGACTCCCCTGAGCCCGTGCATAAATTCTATGCCGCGTGCTATCCATACGGGGTTCCATTGTACACGCACCCATATTCATGCAAGCAGCGGCCATAGGGAAACGAGATGAAGGGAAAGGGGGGGTGGTTTTTGGTCGGGGATGGGATTGATTGATTCCGTCCCGACGAAAGCTGGCTTGTCTCGAATAGATTCATCTGGCGTCCTATGATCGCCGTTGACAGCCGGGGCTGAGGTGGGCAAGTCGTATCATGTCTGGCCCAAGGCAAGCGAAAGCCTGGAATTAAAGATTAAATACAGAGTATTTATTTATTAGATGGCGTTGGGTAGGGGCTCGAAAAAGAGTTGTATGCACCGCCCAGCGCCACATGCAAGGACCACGGCTGCAGCCAGTCGGAACCGGCCAAGTACCTCAACATCGTCAGCCCGCACACTTTGCATCCTGCCCAGAAATAAAAAAGACGAAACAAATTGTCAGAGAAAGGAAAAAAAAAACAAGAAAAAAAAGAATCTAGAATTATTTGTTTAATTACCCAAATAGGAACCCTGGCTAGTCCAGAGTCTGCAGAGATTCGTTGCAGCCCCCATTCACACCCACCAAGTACAGCACTGTTTGAGCCGCATCGACTTCCCCGCCGCGCGCTTCCCTTTTTAATACCCCCTCCTCCCCCAATCTCCAACCTCTCTTTTTCTTTTTGCCTTTCCGTCTCTCAACAGTTGCTCGTTACTCGTCTTCGTTTCATCATTGTTCCTTTCCCTCACCCTCCTTTGCGTTGGAAAGTTGCTGGACACCTACCCTCCTTTTCTCATCTACGACGCTTCCCAAGCAGCCACAGAGCTGTTTGTTACTCTCCTTTCTGCGTCACCTATTCCACGCAAGCCGTGTGATTATCCTCGCCCAGCTTTTTATTCTTTCTTTTTATTCTTTTCTATAGATTACCGCTTGGTATCTTTTCTTGTCTTCCTTCTGGTGCTCTGGTAACACCAAATTCATCCCCTCGATATCTGTCTCGCGAATCGCCCTCCAAACAGCCACTCGCCCATCTTCGCTTTACATTGCCCACAAAAAGAAAACAAAAGTAACCATGAAGTTCATCACCGCTGCCGCTTTGACGGCTTTGCTCGGCGTTGCCGCTTCTGCCAAGGACAAGCGTACTTTTGCTGTTCTGCACTTCACCAACAAGCAGCTCACCATTGCCCGTGCGGACCCCATCGTCACGCCCGGCAAGCCCTCGACTCACGTTCACCATGTCCTCGGTGGAAACAAGTTTGGTCTCAACTCGACCGGCGAGGATCTCACACAGTCGACGTGCAGCACGGCCAAGGTCAAGGGCGACAACTCCAACTACTGGTTCCCCTCGCTCTACTTCAAGGACCCCAAGTCGAACAACCTCGAGTCCGTTGAGCTCTTCTACGCCAACGTCTACTACTTCTTCGAGCCCACCAACGACGACATCAAGGCGTTCCCCCACGGTCTGCAGATGATGATCGGTGACCCCAACCTCCGCACGCCTCCCGCGACCGGCGGCAAGACCAATCTTGACCCTTCCCAGGGCCCCGTCAACCCCATCAAGTGGACTTGCCCGCGCAAGAACATTGACCAGCCCGGCTGGCCCGCCAACTCCAAAGGCCTCATGGCCGGCATCCAGGACCCCGTCAACAAGGGCGAAGGCGTGGGCTTCCCCGACGTCGAATGCGACGGCTACGCCTCGCCCCTCCGCGCCGATGTCCACTTTCCCTCGTGCTACAACCCCGAGGCCGGCCTGACCGATTACAAGAAGAACATGGCCTGGCCCCAGGACAACAACGGCAAGGCCGACTGCCCCAAGGGCTGGATCCACGTCCCGCACCTCTTCTTTGAGGCCTACTGGAACACGCCCGCCTTCTCCGGCCGCTGGGAACAGGGCAAGGGCCAGCAGCCCTTTGTCCTAGCCAACGGCGACGCCACCGGCTACAGCCTGCACGCCGACTTCATGTCCGGCTGGGAGGAGCCTCTCCTCCAGCACATCATCGACACCTGCGACACGGGCACCGCCGGCATGGAGCAGTGCGCCGGCCTCTTCCACGGCCAAAACACTGAAGAGTGCACTATTGAGTCGCCCGTCAACGAGCAGGCCACCGGCATCCTCGCCAAGCTGCCCGGAAACAACCCCCTTACTGGGTGGTCTTATGGCGACGGTGGCAACCAGCCCAGCCCGAGCCAGTCCCAGTCCTCCAGCGCTGCCCCCGCTCCTAGCAGCAGCCAGTCTTCGGCTCCTGCCTCGTCGGCTCCGGCCTCTTCCGCCCCCGTTTCTTCTGCTTCGACTTCTCTTGCTTCCGATTCTTCTGCCCCGGCCTCGTCTGCTACTGATGCGCCCACCTCTGCTACTGATGAGCCAGCCTCCTCTGCTACTGACGAATCCGTCTCCTCTGCCACTGATGCCACCTCTTCGTCCCCGGCAACGGCTCAGCCTACTACCCCCTCGGAATCTAGCTCTGCCCCTATTTCTTCTCAGATTCAAACCAGCCAGGCCCCTTCGTCCACCGTCTCCGACGCTCCTGCCAGCACTGGTCAGTGCAAGCCCGCCTCCGTGCACACAGTCTACAAGACCGTTACCGTCACCGGCAGTGCGCCCGCGAGCACCAGCACGGGCAGCGCCGAGAACGAAGTTGGTGGCTTCAAGTACGCCGGCTGCTTCAAGGATGCTTCCAGCCGCTCCCTCAAGGGCAAGATCCGCCCCAACATCGGCGCCATGAGCAACGAAAAGTGCGTCGCCCAGTGCAAGAAGCTTGGCTTTTCCGCTGCCGGTACCGAGTACGGCGGTCAGTGCTACTGCGGCAACGAGCTTGAGGGTTCGGAGCGCCTCGACGAGTCTGCTTGCAACGTGACTTGCGAGGACAATGCCTCGTCCAAGTGCGGTGGCAGCTGGGCCTTGTCTGTCTACAGCGAGACTGGTGAGGTCAGCCTCAAGAACTCTCAGCGACGCCGTCACATGCATGACCACATGAAGCGTCACTCTGGCCGTCACTAAATGATGAAAAAGATCAGTAGCAGCATAGGCGTTGCGACCTGACTCTAGTTGGATTGGGACAGTTGTCTGATATTTGGCTTGAACATGGTTTTCTTTTTGAACCGGGCAAATAGGTGTACAATTTGGGTGAAACTGCTCGTTGGAGCAATGGCGCGTACAATCTGGGATGTTCAAATCTTTCTTTTGAAGTTTTCCTTTTTTGTACCATGACAGTTATGACTTCTTCTTCTGCGTCTTCTCAGGGTCGGTCGTTGACCCCGGTGAGGACGAGCTCTCAGCGAGCCTTTTTGGACACAACACTTTTAGCATGGCATTGTAAAGGAGCCATTGGCGGGTCATTTAGAAATTTCGAATTGAACTTTTCCCCGCATTTCTTGAACAATTTCTTTCTCTTCTTTTACACTTTGAGGAAGCCTGTGGCGACTTACACGGCCGTCGCTTGTGGTGGGTCAACCACGGCTAATTTCCTTCAGTGCAAGTTTTCACTAACTACCTGCCGCTACCCATTTCTTCAACTTTCGACAGCGCAACCCTTTGCGTGCTCTCACCTGCTGCACTAAAATCGGTCCCCTCGTTTTCTTTTCCCAGGGCAGTAAGACTCTGTGCAATGTCCCTATACCATGAAGGCGCGGAGGTGCTGGTCGCCTCCTCCACCGAGGGTGGCAGTCTCAAGTCTCGCGTTTTTGGCCGCCGGAATATCAAGTCGTCACCTGGCCAGCTCTACGCCCTCGTGTTTGAGACGTGCAAATGGAGTCTGGTGCTGAAAGAGGTCATAGATGCTTCTGCAATTTTATCAATCGAGAAAAAGGTAAGAGTCGTCCTAGTGCAGTCTTTGTTTTTTTTTATTCTACGCGGCGCCAGCGACAAGGTGGAATGCTAATTTGTTCTAGCTCACACCCATCCTCGCTCTTCTGCTGACGCATGACTTGCTATTAGCAAAGGGAGGCGTTGCTCTGCCAAAGACTCATGGTCTGAGAGTAACAATTGAGAAGCACAAGGCGCGTTTGACGTCGGAACTCACGCGCGCAAGGTTACGTCGCAAAGCACCAACCATGGAGGCTCTCAAGCAGCAGATTGATCGCGCCGCGGCGGGCGAAGAGGTGCAAATTCCGCGCTGGGTTCGCATCAACGCAATAAAAACCACAGTAGAGGAGCAACTCGGCACTACATTTAAAGGCTTCGAACAGGTGACTACCATTGACGAGGTTCTAGCATCAGCGACAACGTCAACGGGCGCAAAGCAGCGCAGGATCCTCATTGACCAGCACATCCCGAACCTCGTCGCCGTGACGCAGGGTATCGACTTGTCCAAGACGGAGGCGTACAGCTCTGGCAAAATCATCTTCCAAGACAAGGCCTCGTGTTTTCCTGCCTACCTGCTCGACCCGTTACCGGAGGATGGCGACGTGGTCGATGGATGCGCGGCGCCGGGCAACAAGACGACACACTTGGCTGCAATTTGCTACGCTCGGCGGCCTGACTTCGTGACGCCCGACTCGCAAAAGATTTTTGCGTTTGAAAAGGACAAGCGCCGCTCGCAGACCCTGACGAAAATGGTCAAGATTGCGGGCTCGCAAGGCTGGACGAGGGTCGGCTTTGGGCAGGATTTCTGTCAGGTCGATCCGACGGGCCCGCAGTTTTCCAAGGTGGGTGCGCTTCTATTAGATCCAAGCTGCTCAGGTAGTGGTATCGTTGGCCGCGATACCATGCCAGAGCTACATATTCCTGGGGCTTCACCCACCGGGGCTGCTGGCAAGAAGACGGATAAAGGAATAGGCAAGGCTGCTGATGAAGGGGGAGGTGGGAATAAGAAGAGAAAATTTGACGACAAAGACGCGGCTCAGAACAGCATCATGATTGATGACGAGGGCAACGAAACTGTCATCGACTCCGAGAAGGATCTCGAGGCACGACTACAAGCTCTTGCCGGCTTTCAGCTCAAGATTCTTCTTCATGCACTCGCATTTCCCGCGGCAAAGAAAGTAACATATTCGACTTGCTCGATACACTCGCAAGAGAATGAGCACGTTGTCATGAAGGTGCTCGAATCCGAGGTTGCCCAGAGACGCGGTTGGCGCATCATGAAGCGCTCCGATCAAGTACGGGGCATGCGTGACTGGCCGGTGCGCGGGCTCAAGGAAAGCTGCGGCGGGAATGCCGAAGTGGCGGATGCCTGCATCCGCTCCTACAAGGGCGACGGACACGGCGTCATGGGGTTCTTCGTGGCCGGGTTCGTGAGGGACGGCAGCAAAGACGAGGCGATGGATCCGGATGGACCTTATATGAGGGATGAGAGGGGCATGATTGTGCGCGACGGGATGGGGATGCCGTATCTGAAAAAGACGGGAAAGCCAGTGGAGTTGCTGCCGAGGGATGAAAGCGACGACGAAGACGAAGATGAGGACGAGGATGAGGACGAAGAGGAAATGGATCCGGACGGGCCGTATGTGAGGGACGGGGCGGGCTTGATTATTAGAGACGATTGTGGGATGCCGTTTTTAAAAAGGAAGAGCAAGCCTGGGGAATTGGTGAGAATAGAGGAGAGCGAAGATGATGACGAAGAAGAGGATGAGGATGAAGACAGTGGGAGTGACGACGACAACGACGATGACGATGAAGACGATGACGATGATGGAGACGGCTGGGAGGGTTTAGATGAATGATATTGTTGACTGCTGCTTCTATATACTTAGGTTTGGAGTTCAGCGAGCATACATGAAATGGTCCTCTGTTGGGGTTTGCCTACATCTGTGGCCTGAAAACGAGACCACAGCAACAATCCTTCGATTAAAGCCGCAGCATCTAGTTCGAAAAACATTGTCCATTTTTGAAGATCATAAAATTCTCAAATGATTTGCCTTGCTTTCTGATTTGCAGCGCTGGCAATGCAACATCTCCGTGTGAGCGCGGCAAAACGTCGGGTAGTGACGATGCCACCTTGGCAGGTGCCCCAGCGCATTGAGCTAGGTACCTATGGAACAGGTGTCCTGCCGGCCCCGGATCCGTTCTACATCAACATCAATACTACATTGCCCATCGTGGCTCTATGTGACGCCAACGAGAACATTGCGGCATAATGCGCCGAGCGCCTCTATTATTATTGGCAGTGTCCCGCCTTTGCGGAGCCAAACCTCACAGCTTCAGCATCCACGAAGATGTGCTGGCACACCCCGAGGTACGCACATGGTGGTCCGTTGGCCGGGCGCACAGGCAACAACAACCAAACGGGGAAACGGACAGCGCACTAACTCGGCTTTGTGATGATGTAGTTTGAAGTCATCTTTGGAAACAATGTCATTTCCGAAGAAGATGCCAAGTCGCTCGTCGACCCTTCTTCTCAATCAATGGCCCAAACACCACGGACCAAGGCCGCCGACGGACACGGCCAAGACGACAACAATATCCCACTATACACATACGAAATGGTCAACATGGGCGACTACCGAGCGGTGTGCTCGATACCAGTCATTGAGCCCCCGCCAGCTGAGAACACGACGGCGACAGAATTGGCCAAAGCCGAAGAGGCACGCGAGGAGAGCCGTGCCGTAGCCAGCGGATGGGAGCTCATTGCCGACCTGGAAGATACATGCCTATACTATGTGTCGGGGTGGTGGAGCTACTCGTTTTGCAGAAACACGGAGATTATTCAATACCACGCTCTGGCGAGCAGCCCCAAGGGCCAGCCGCCGAAGCGCGACCTCCACTCGCCAGAGTACGTGCTCGGGAGGGTCCCCAGGGTCCCCTCGCACGCGAAACGTGCAGGCTCGGCCACGGCGGTCGAAAATGACTATGACCCCATCCCGGCCGAGATTCAGGAAAAGGGCAAGCAAAGGTACCTGGTGCAGAAACTCGAGGGCGGTACGATTTGCGATCTTACGGAGAGAGAACGCACGATCGAGGTTCAATATCGCTGCGTGCCAGGACTGCAATCGGACAAGATCAGCTGGATCAAGGAGGTGACCATTTGCGCCTACGTCATGGTGGTTGATACCCCGCGGTTGTGTAATGATGCTGCGTTTTTGCCCCCCGAGCCGATGCAAGCCAATGCCATCACCTGCAATCTAGTATCTGACGAATCGTCGCTCCTGTTGGACTCGAAGAAAGAAGCTGGCGAGACGGAAGAAGAAAGGGAAAAGGAGGAAACTGGCGAGCCCGTGGGGGGTGCAGAGGCGATGGCGAACGCTGCTGCCACGGCGCTACAGGAGCTACTCCGAGACACCGGGGACAGCGCCAAAGGCAGGCGAGCCGTGGTGGGAGATATCCATGTGGGTTCGCGTAGCATTCTGTCATTGGGAGACGAGGCGGGCCGCGTCCCGTTCAAGCTGACGCCGCCACGGAGCTTCATGTCGACTGGTCTTGCGCAGGAACCCAAGCTCCAGGTTATTGTAGCGCAGGGTGCGAGCCTGGAAGACGGAGGGGGGGTGGAGTCGCTGTCGCGAGAAGAGATCCGGAAGCTGGACATTGATCCGGATACAGTAAAGGAAATGGCTGCGCAGGTCCAAAAGCTGGCGGGTGACAGGGGATGGCGCCTAGAGGTGACTGACTCTGGGTTGGCGGGCATGCGCGAGTTGAAGGGTTACATTGACGAGGCTGAGGACGAGGAGGCGGAGGCGGAGAAGAAGGCCAAGGTAAAAGCGAAGCAGAAGCGGGAGAGCAAGGAAAAGGCAAAGAAGACGAACAAATTAGATGGTCAGAAGGAGAAGAGGGCCCAAACAGACGGCGATGGGGAAGACAAGCCCGTGACAACAGCAGGGCAAGAAGAACGAGGCGGCGAGCAAGGGATGGAGAAAGAAGAGGGCAGCCAGGAGGAATTCTTCAAGGACGAACTTTAGAAGATCAATTGGGAGCTTGTTTTGCCGGCCTTCCTACTGGGATACTCGATTATTGGGATTACTGCATATATACGTTGGAGGCTACGCGCGCTTTTCTAGGTGCTTTCTAATGCACCAGGCGGTATTTTTATTGCACCAGTTGGCTGTGTTGTGGATAAAACTATTTTTTTAAGAGAGCGGGAGGTGATGATTACAAGGATGTTGTTGGCCAAGTTGTTGTACCAATGGCAAAAGCGCGATGATGTCTGTACAGCATCAAGTTAGGTTTCACGATGCAAGAAAATTCTCAACTCCATGTTGAGCGGCCTGTGGAGTAAGTGTGATGAGGGGCGGTCAATGATAAAATCGTATTTGGTGGCGGCGGGCCGGGTTGTTTCCCCGGGAAAGATGAAACGGGCCGTGATGGTTCCGGGCTGGCGGCGCGGGTGGAGAAGGATGGTCGGCACTGACTGGGCTGACAAGACGCGACTACCAAGTAAATTCGCAGGAGAGATGATACGATCTGATGATTGACCTTTGCCTGGTTAGGCTGGGTTTGTTGGCGTAGCGTAAATAGTCTGTTTTACAAATCCTGTACTGGTATTCCGTAGTCTGCGAATGTACGAGTACAAGCATGTGGGACGAGGACGCTTTGACAGGCAGGGTTGGGAAGGGAGGAACTTGAGCTGAGTGGTTTTAAGACGCTTGCCAGTGCCAACATTGAGATGTTTGATGTTGGTTGGCCAGTTGAGCGCGTTGGTGGGAACACAAAAATTACAGGGCAGGGATGAGAAGAGGGCATGTGGGAGTTTGGAGAGCTTTGAATATTGAGTTATTCATTTCGTATCTTATCATTTTTTAATTATAGATTTTGAAACAGGGTGAACAGGGATCGGGGCAGGGTTAACCAACTCAAAGAGAGGGGAAGATGGAGATGGATGCGCGCGCCAAAAAGTTGATTTGGCAGGAAGGATTCGGAAACAATGTTTATACATATATTGACCGTGGTTTTTCTTTTTCTCAAACGTCAAACAAATATGAGCCCTTTTAGATCAAATGGACTGATGTGTGCGGTTGACCGCCAGATTGGACGACCTTACTCGCGGCACATAACGCAAGCAGCAGGCAGGAGTTAGAGTGGTTGCAGGAGCTCTGGAGTCAACTGGCAGGGGGACCCATCTCGGGCTTGAAAAGGCCCCTGTTGTTCGAGGTCGAGCTAGTGCCCAAAGCAACCAAGCACCGGGGATCTGGATTTTCTGGGTTTTCGGAACTTGCTTTTTCTATTAATTAGTTTTTCAATTTTTTCTTCTTCTTTTCTTTTTTGTAAAAAGACTCGTGTGGGTAAACTGAGCGTGTTAGCTGACGGGCCGCTGCGCCCCCCCCCTCTCCCCCCGCGACGTTGTTCCGAGCCGCGCATTTCAGCAGCCCATGCCATCGACCAGTCGCCTGGAAGTTCAGTCTTGTCACCAAAACTCTTCCCAGCCATCCGTTATTATTCCGACTTGCAGGTCCTCTTTTTACTTTTCGTGACCCCTGTCTTTGTCATGCGCACACCACCACACAACACACTTTTTTCCTTGCATAATTGTCTTGCCTATCCCGTTTTTATTGACCTTTTTTTTTTTTTTTTTTTTGGGTTCGTCGTTTTTCGCTAGATAACAAGTCAGGCCAAACCTTGTTCCTGGTTTGTTCTTGATTCCCTGTCCCTGGGTCCCCGTACAGCCACACACCCACCCACAGCCACCCGTAAACAGCCCGCCAACCCGCCAACTGCCAACGGCCCGCCACTGGCCATTAATAACCACAGGTACAACACCAAAACTCCAAAAAAAGGCCGTCATCCCCTTGCGAAACAAATCACACCACCCACCAAAACCTCGTCCTCTTTTCTACATTTCTCTTTTTGTTATTATTACTCTCTAGTCGTTTATTCTACTACAAAACCACCAATCGAGGGAAAGTCGACTACTTGGCTTCCTCGCTCTACTACACCTCCCTCCCCACGCTGCCATTCCTCCCTCCTTCGACGCTCCGCCTGGCCCCGTCGTCCAACTTTCTGGCCACTTGTCCGACAGTATCATATCAATTCTCTTCTCGCCAATCTCCTCGTATCCGCTTGTCATCAGTCTATAATTGTCTTCGCTTCGAACAAGAGCCCCGCTCACTCTCGACAATTGCGTGCCCAGCTTTCTGCCCCTTGCTGACCCTACCTACCAACGTCCACCTCCAAAACAACAAAAACAACATCGCCAATTCTTCTTTGCCGAATGGGTTCTTCTCCGCGCTGGCGCAGAGATCCGCACTTGCATACCATTTCATCAAGATAGCCTCTTGTCGCCTCCGACATGCGCCCCTGCTCTTCTACTGCAAGCCCTGTCTGACCCATCTGCATCCTGCTCGACGGACATAGCTGCATTCCATACTCTACCCAGTCTTTGTTGCTCTCTCCTCGTACCGATCCACTGCGCTGCTGCCCTGTGCCCAACACCTTCGCTTCTGTTTGTGCCCGAAACAGATGCATCCTTCCACAATGGACCTCTCCGCGTCCCAGTCTGGTCAACGCCCACGGCCCCCGTTTCCGCGTGCTCCCTCGCGCACCTCTACAGTCGGCAGCAACACACGCAGTGTGAGCAGCTCCAACACTTCGCATATGCAGCCCGCTTCGCCTGCGCAGTCCTTTGCTCACCCCCAGCGATTCCACTCTACCGCCACGCCAGCTTCGCCGCGATCCAGCTACCGAGCCACACCTCAACTGTCCCGCGAGGCCAGCGGCGAGCTGGCCCGACCCCCCACCATGTCGACTTTTCTGCAAGAGAAGCTCCAAAAAGAACGTAGGGCTGAAAGCGAGAAGCTCGGCTCCTCCACCTCGTCACGTCACAACATTGACCTGAGCGGGTCTGTCGACCTCGGCCGCGTCCCCAACGACAGAGTCTTTCGATCCCCCGATTATGAACCTCAACGCCCCGAGTCGAGCGCCGGCGTGGAGCCGCCCAAGAAAAAGGGTCTCGGTGTAAAGGAGATTGAGCAGGTCGTCTCGTCGCTTCACAAGCAAAACTTTGACTTGAAGCTCGAGCTATATCATCGACGTGAAAGACAATCCAAGTTGGAGGAGCGCCTGGACGCGCTTGAAGCTGAGAAGGATGACGCCCAAAAGTTGTCGGACAAGTTGCTGGCCGACCTGGACAAGCGCGACAAGGCCATCGAGGAGGCCGTCTCTATGATTGTTGAGCTTGAGGCCAAGGTTGACCAGCTGATTAACGAGCGCACCATGGTTCAGCACGTGGAGAGCCAAGGATTCTTCGCCTCAACTGACGGCTTTCAAGACTACCACGACTCAACAGCCAACTCGTCTACTGCCGACCTGGTACAAACCCAGGACCGCTCCAAGACTCCTACCGTCAATCGAATGCCTAGCTTCCTCTCTGATCGCAATGCAACTACCGAAAATCTGAGAGACGTCTACGTTGGCAACCGTGCTAGCGTCATGAGCCTGCGGTGTATATCGGGCGGCTATTCAGAAGCGGATAATGCAATGATGACCGGTTTAGCCAGCCCCACACTGAGTGTTCTCAGTGAAAGTTCCTTTGTCAGTGTCTATGGACAAAAGGGCGGCGATGCAGCTGTGATTGATTTCGACGATCCCATCGCACTGAGCGGTTTTGACGGGAGCTCTCCAGTAGCGCCCCGGGACTCATTTTCGCCCAACGTCAAGCTCCAAGATTACAGCAGCCATGCGCAGTCTTCAAAATACCTACAAGAACACAGACCCGCCACAGTGCAGCCCATCGACCACGTACTGACCCACGACTCGCCGCTGCAGCGGCTGGAGAGAATGGACTCTGGATATCGTGCCGGCGGACCAGATGCTCCCTCTCCCTACGCGTCGCGTAACGAGGCTTCCCGCAGCCAACTACGCAACGGCATGCAAGGCTCGCCTGCCCGCCGCTGCAACAAGGATGAAAAAAGAGCTGCGTTGAGGAAGGTAGTGACGGACGCTGGCGGTGTCCGATTACATGACCAAGCGTTGCCACCGACGCCAGATACTATCTCGTCGTCGACACTGCAAAGGTACAAAAACTCCAACGACAACCTCTCCGTGCGCCGCCAAAAGTCGGATGAAAAACAGAGAATCCCATCAAACGAGTCAAGACAAACGCGGGAGTCACAGGGTGCAGAACAAAGCGGCGGTGTGTCCCTGGTACAAAAGGAAGTTCAAAAGGAATTTCCGCGCAACGTAAGCGGTTCCCGGCCTAATGCTGGCACGCTGCCCAGCTACGACCCGTACGGCGCCAAGAATATTCCCCGTCCTCGCTCAGCTGGCGACACGACAGTCTCTCACAAACGAAATCACTCTTGGGACAGCGACGATTCAGACACCAAGTCGTTGCAGTCCAGCCTTGACATTTGGATGCGTGAGAGCGCCAAGCCTCCCAGAACAACGGGCCGCGTTTCGCCAGATCTATTTGGCTTCCCAACGGCCATGTCCAACGGCGGCTGGGCCGCTAGCTCTCTTTTCGACCCAAAGCAGCGTCTCGGCGCCATGCCCGACACAGAGTACATGCATGACCTTTTGTCTTTGCGGGAGGCTTTGCTGTCGCCTAACCTACCGCCACCGCCACCGCCCGCTAGACGGTCCAGCCTGTACAGCCACGGACGCTCTCTCTCAGCCAAGCCCACGACCGAGAAGCCTCTCGCCGCCGAGGGCACGTGGCAGCCACCTTCCGCCGACGTCAATGTAGCCCGGGACCGCAGCAATAGCGACGCCGCCGACCTCCGGTCCAGCACGCGCACGCCTGTCCAGGGCGACCATAAGAGAACCAATAGCACCAGCACCACCAACCCCCCGCACCCGCCCATCTCGTGGCAGCAGGGCTCTCGCACCGGGCTCAAGGGCCTCTTCCGCCGCTCCCTCCCGGGCAGCAACGCCGGGCCACCAGCCGCCCCGTCGCCCGCCAAGCCAGAGCCCAACTCCGGCGCCGAGGAAACGGAGACTACGGCGCCGCCAATGTCGTCGTGGGCCTCGCGCAGCGCCGCTGCCGCGCATGACTGCGACCGCACCGGCGCCACGCCGCCGCCTATTATGCTCAACAATCCGCGCCACGCTGCCCGGCGCAGCAGCTCCTCTAAGCCCGTCTCGTACGATGGCGCCGCGGCCGCCCCCGCGCAAGACGCGCAGTCGGTCCAAGCCGACGACGCCATGTCGCAGATTAGTATTCCGCGCTCGCAGTCGACAACGGGCGCGCGGCGCAAGTGGCTGCCGGGTTTTTCGCGCAACAAGACGTGAAACACGACGCATTCATGCATATATACAGAATTATACATACAGCGCTTTCAGAAGCATATTTTTCTATTCAGTATTTCATTATTCGAGCATTTAGCACTCCAGAGCATTATTAGCGTCAAGAGCTCTCTTTTTCTATCGGCTATAACAGTACCGAGAAGATTCATTTTTGTTATTATTGCTAGGTAGACAACCTTGTAGGAACATTGCTATTTGAGCATTTCACTTTGTCTTTATTGGGTCTGGGCTATATATATAACATCCCTTGACAGCTATCGCTATGTAAGCGGCGCTTCTGCTATGGAAACGGCCATTCTACCTGACATGAGCGCACACCTGTGGTATGTAACGGAATCCTGTACCGCCATGCCAACTGGCAAAATATAGGCATTAATTTCAGTCCGAGCATTCACCTGGATCCCAACTATGGCTGAAATAGCTGTTCGTTACACGGTGGCTAGCGCAGCTGCCACACCTCAACTCTTGAACCTACATTACCTTACAACCCTGGCTTGGCGCCAGAGCCCTGCTGCCACTCTTTGATTCCTGTTGGTTGATGTTGTGAGTTGCAAGTTTCAAGAGAGCGCCGTGAGAGCATGGTGACTCTATGTATGCCTCTGCTCACGTGCTCGGGCCAGTCGGTTCCTGTTGATTTGGATCAAACTAAGACTCGTGGTGTGTTATCAAGGTGGAAGTGAATCGCTGGCATATAAGTCAAACACGGCGTAGGTTGTGGGCGATGTGCTCCGTGTTATTGCTGCTAAGCTGCTAAGCGTCATCTCCGGCGTTGTGTTATCTAACGCCATGTTCTTGTCTAGACCATGATAAACTAAGTTGCGTAACCTAGAGTAATATGTAAAGCAACAAAAACGAAAGTTCTAGTTGATCCAGACCTGAGAAAAATGTGATGTAGACAAAGAAAGGAAGATGAGGCGAAACGAAGGTGTGTTTGGCTAGCTCTGAGACCTTACTTGGCAACCTCTTTATCTTTGCCGCATGCTTTGACCTACCCCTCTTTCCTTTCCATACTCAGGGCCGTTATCATCTTCGTAACTTGAACTACACAGTGGAAACCAACACATGCCCGAGTTGAACATACTTGCTACGCAACAATTCCAGGTGATGATCAGAATAAATACAATTTATTGCCAATGACAGATGTCAAAGGATATATGAAATTTGTATGTATATACCCTGCTATTTTCCCTAGACATGACGTTGGAACCTATACACAACATCAAGACAGCTTTCCTGCTCCGGCTGGCTTAAAATACCAGGAAAGCATAAAGAACAGGCGAGCCAGTGATCAATACACTTCAAGAGACAAATTCTCTATTTAGATCCAGTTCCAAGTACCCTGGACGCGGCCGGGACCGAGGTCGCCGACGAGGGCCTTGAAGGCCGCAGGAGAAAGGTCGAGGTCATTGTCGGCGCAGCCGGCGCAGCGGTCGGCAACCCTGACGTCGACAGCTTTGCCCCCGTAGTAGGCACGCAGACGTCTCCCGCAAGGGCGCTCACGGTCAAAGCGACCGGCGCCGACGGCGACAATGTAGTCGTTGTCGTTGTTCCACTTCCCACAGGCGCCGAGGCCAGGGTGGAAGTAGGTAAAAGATCCCGCAACGGCGGAGGAGGACAGTGCCAGAGCGGCGGCGACAGCCTTGGTAACGGAGAGCATTGTGAAGTTCAAAGAATCTGAGTTGAAAAGGTGTGGGCTAAAGAGGCTGGTTGAGCTTGCTGAGTGACTGCAGCATGACTTTTGACGAGGTGAGAGCGGCCATCTTATATGCTTGTCGCTGGGCATGACAGCAAGCCTGTGAACACAGGCTTTGACAAATCATTGCGAGAGTAAGAGGCGTCCTCTTCCGGCAAGAGGTTGCGTAATTGGACCACGTTTGCTACAGGCAGGTTCGGATCATGCAGGCGGACATGCAACATCCGACGCCTTCGCCAGCACGGGACCAATAAAGGTGCCAAAATAGAGATGTCGGGGACCATGTCACGAAGAGGCTTTCCCGAAGTTATGTTTTACCAACGATAATAAGCGGGAGTTTTCCGCCGCAAAGCCTCTTTCTCTAACCAGTAGAAAACTCGACCATAGAGACTGGTTGCGGTCTGCCTGAGCTATCATCAGTTTACAGGACTGAACGAGATGAGTCTGAATCTCTCGAATTACGAGGACCTCTCTCTAAAGTATCTCCAAGATCTGAAGCCGATTGTGTCGTCAAGGAGTCGAACAAGCGCCTTAGTGCTGAGAGGATCCGACGTAGGAGAACAGCCGTCACAAAACGGCTACGGGCGCGGTCTCGAACGCCTGTCCATCACATCGTTGTGTAACACGCAGCTTGATTTACGCCATAGGCTTGCTCCAAGTTTGAGTCAAATGTTATTGCAGCGAATCTCGTGCCAACAGAGGATCATCACCGCGCATTGAGATGCATATGCATCACCTCCAAAGTGTTAAGCCACAAACTAGGTGGTTCCGAGGACGCTGACGACGCTCCAAGTCAAGCCCGGGGATCAAGTTGTTTAAACAGTGTAGCAACCTTGGGGATGATGCATGAGAGTCGGCGTTTGTTATTCTTGGTGCAGAAGAGCAAGGCAGTGGCGTCACTGTGTGACCGGGCGATAAGCTTCTCGAGGAGCCAGCCGCAGCGCAACATGTGGTGAAGTTTAACTCTTTGCTTTGTAATGTAAGAACGACTAGCCATGAGCTATAATGGTTAAACTCGTCGTCTATGTGCCTGGCAAGTGAGCATCAGTCCGTAGAGAAGCACCGGGAGTCGCCTTACGTCGAAGGCTAAAATAGACTCTAGATTTTGACGATTCAACAATAAATTCTTCGTAAACATTGCAGTAAGGTGTGACAATTACAAAGGGGCACCCGGTTGGTTGGTTGGTTAGTGGATATCATCGTGGTCCAGATCGCACTGCCGCCCGACGTTTAGACTAGCGAGACGCCGACGAATCCCTTTTGAGCAGTTGAGAGAAGAGGGCGCTCGTAGATGAGGGATTTTCTCCGGTGGCCAGCATATCAGACGGTCCTGGGCCAAGTAGAAGAGACAGGCAAAGTACGAATAATACACGACACAGGGGACGTTGTTATCAGACGGTCCTGGGCCAAGTAGAAGAGACAGGCAAAGTACGAATAATACACGACACAGGGGACGTTGTTATCAGACTCATCCGCTGTGGCTGATGTCGGCGTTGCCAGGATTAGCATATTGGTCGCCGAGTGGCGGAATGTGGCAGACGGACAACTATGGGTCCTCAGATCAGAATGGGGACTGCTAAATTTATCACGCGATCCGAATGCGAATGCCCAGGGTAGTTTGACGAGGTGCCTGTGTGTTGAGGATTCAACGAGTATTTATGCCCTCATGAGGGGTACCCAGGTGCAATGTTGTATTCCATGTATGAGAGACTGTCCTTGTTGAAAAGGGATGAAAAATTATCATGACTAGGGGGTCAAGTACGTGACTTGTTTCTTGTACCGGTACGTGCATGGCTCAAGCAAGATGCAGGAGAGAGTAGTTAGTGGGGGAGTTGTTTGTGGGACTTTGGGCAGGATTTGTGATATCAGCGGGTGGCGCGGACACAAAGAAAGTTGGCTAGCTGGTCGGAGGCAAGAGCCAGTGATGAAAACATGGGGAAAGGTTTTAGATGTCGATGGACAAAACCTGGGAAGATGATACTTTAGCTAAGCAGGACAGGAGCGACAGATCGCGGCGGTCGCCAATTGGCTGGGAGTGGCGTACGAATAGGTAATCCATCAAACCACCAATTGCAGGGCAGCATGCGCTGCTGCAAAGGGCCGTTGCGTAATATTGCCTGAAAAAAGTCACTTACTAAGGGTGCCGGACTACGCTAAAGAAGCGGTTGACTTGAGCCCTTTGATATTGCTCGAAATAACTGCGCAAGTTGCGTGTTTGCCTCTAATCTGCAGATTCTCACTATTGCGACACTAACCAACTACTGCACGCCGCGGTACCCGCCCAGCCCCTTTGGTCGCAAGCTTCATTTCTCGTCCTCAGACTCTTTTTTTTTTGTCAACGCTTCCCTCCCCCCTTATCCTCGCTATGAGCGGCATCCCGCCTAGACTCTTCGTCTCGCCTTTGCTCTAGGTACTGGCCGCCGCGCGCCATGGGCATCGTCGCCAGGGCCAACGCCGCCTTTTGGCTGCTCTGGCTTGCCGCCCTCATCTGGTGCAGCCAAAACTCGTTTGACGACCCGTCCTCCATCTTCTACAACCAGGCCGCCGCCTACTCCCAGCGCTACTCGGCCCTGCGCGGCGTCGAGGTTGACGCCTTCCTCGCCAACGCCACCCGCGTCGCCGCCGCCCGCCCGCCCGACCACCACGACGAGATTCTCTGCATCGGCATCCCCAGCATCAACCGCACCTCGGAGGGCTTCCTGTCCCGCACCGTCGGCGGCCTCGTCGACAGCCTCACCCCCGCCGAGCGCTCCTCGATCCACATCGTCGTGCTTCTTGCCGACAAGAAGCCCGCGTCCCACTTTGCCTACGGCCACCCCTGGCTCACCGACGTGGTCGACGAGGTGCTCGTCTACGAACAGGCCGGCAAGGACCACTCGGATCTACCCGGTTACCGCACCATACCGTTCAACATTCGTCAGGATGGCCAGCCGCGCGGGGATGGTCGCGTCGAGAATATGCGCCTCGATCACTCCATCCTGGTCGAGACGTGCCAAAGTCGCGGCGCGCCATATTTCGCCTTTATCGAGGACGATATCATAGCTTCCCCGGACTGGTACCGCAAGTTTCTCGAGGGTGTCGCGCGCCTTGAGCTCAAGACGAAACAGTCCCACAAGGACTGGGTATACCTTCGCTTATTCTACTCGGAGATATTTATGGGCTGGAACGCTGAGGAATGGACTACCTACGCCGAGGTCATTTTCCTAGTCTACGCTGCCTTCATCATGGCCTTTTTTGTTCTTCGCCGGCGACAACGCCGACGCTATACCGCGCCCTCCGGCTACTCGCCCCTCATGAGCAAGGAGGAGCCCGCAGCAAAGTCGGCTCAGTCGCAACGACACTTGCAAAAGTTCAACCAATTATCCGCGTTAATCATTGGGCTGTGGCTGCCGGCAGTCATTGCCCTCGTATTCCTCAGCGGACGCATATCCATGAAACGACTGAATCCTTTGCCGCAGTCTGGCATCCGCGAGATGCCGCGATACGGCTGCTGCGCCCAAGGGCTGGTGATTCCCAAGCGACATTTGCCGTCCTTCCTCTCGCTGCTTCGTGACCCTCCATTCGACTTTCCGGGCGACATGATGCTCGAGGGCCATGCCGACCAGAACAAACTGGCTAAATGGGCACTGGAACCCAGTGTCATGCAGCACGTAGGCTTGAAGCAGTCCTCTGAGGGTAACCGACTCGCAGAGGTGTGGAATTTTAGCTTTGAGCGTCGAAAGATGAGTGCGAAGCATGACTAAAGACGAATGACGTCGAGACGGAACAGGTTCGCATATACTCAACGATGTACCTTTACAGGAGCCACCACCCATCAACTACCATGTAAGTCTGGAGACTGACGCGAATAGCCGCGTTTGTTCGTCCAGTACATACACAGACACAGTAGTAGAATGACGGAATGCTTCTACAAGCCATTGCCGACACGCAAGGATATGTCGAGCTCAAACCGCCGCAATGCTTCAGAATGCCATGAATGTTACCATAGATGTTGAGATGCCTTGGATAGACAAACCTGATGCTTCCATGTGCAAGCACTCAAAACACATGTTGTTCGTAGCAACGACTGATCTTGATTTTTGTAATATGCAGTGAAATTTGCGCATTTGGTATCTCGGACGCGAATTCGGAATAGGCTCGATTTGTAGCTGCCGGTCATCATGGTGCCCTACCCCACCATCCATGCACAGGTGGATGGGACAAGCACAGGGCGGGGGATGAGGAGGGACGCAAGAATAGAATGCGATACTGTACACGCGATATAATAGCTGTGCGAATATGATGGAAGAATCTTTGTCTCATCAAGTAAAGCGCACAATATCCAAGCCTGCAGCATAGTGCTCTTTCCGCACGGCTCGGTCGTGAAATATACTGGGCAACGGGGCGTGTCTATGGCTGATGGATCGGCCACTAAAGTAAGCCACAGTAAGCGTAGCTATCGAAAGACAAACAAGCGCTGGCATTTTACTTGATAGATTCGGATCAGAAGCTGTCGAAACGGGAAGCGGCCAAGTGCTGAGTAAGAATAGTAGCTGAAAAGGGTTCGTGGGTTTCGGCGCCAGTAGCCGAGTCCCGTCCATCGCCCGTGGAGTCTCCTCCTGGCTGACCCCTCGGTAACTGATTGAGGCAGCGGGAGCCGGTGGTGTGCAGCGGCCGGCCTCGTGGGCATGGCCTGCTGTTGTTGATGGGTTTGTCAAGGAAGATGATTGAAGTCGTACGTCAGAGTTGCAGCTCCGCAAGATTTTCGGTCCCCGCAGGACGAATAGACTTCGCTCGCGCCCTGCATGCTGATATACTGGGGATAAGCAATAATCGACCCAGCCAAGCTAAGCAGGTGGTAAAACTCCGTGGACCCAGACAACCCAGAGACCCTCCCCTCCAAGGAGAAAATGTTTGGTTATCAGTGCCGATCCGCGCAAGCACGGGGCATGCGGGGTTAAACCTTGACCTGCATCCCACCACTTATATGTCGATGCTGCACCACGACCTGCCGAAATCGACGTTTTGCGCCGAGATGTTGTAACGCTCCTTTTTAGATACGACGGCCCGGAGTCGCGCACCACATGGGCTCGACCAAAGTTTTCGCGTTCCCTTTCAGGTCCCTGGGATTGGTCAGTAACTAGGTAGAGGTACCCGAGGTAGGTATTGCTTCGTTTGTTCTTCAGAACAGCCAAGTGTCTCGGCTTCGTACCAAGGCAGTCGGCTGACCTGAGATTGATCCAGGTTCGTCATTAGTGTAACTGCTTGTTTCGTATTCGATGAAGAGCAGAGAGCAATACTTGCATGTGCTGGTATGACAGCGTGGATTGATGGGCGACTTCCGCTACACTGCCAAAGCCCAAATTATTAGAGGGATACTAACAAACGCTACCAACGGATAAACACTCAGCTAAACAGGTTGCCCCACAGGGTCCGCCCCGTGCCAGTAATTACATGCTGGTAGCGCAGAAAGCTTGTCGGTCTGTCTGACTAGGTAAGTTCAAGCTAAAGCCAACCGTGCTGCCCAACATGGTCGAGCAGGCAGGCAGGGGGCAAATAACTTGTTGCCACAACACTGCAGAGGAGACGCTTGCCGACCTACTTAAATATCGGCATCTTCCCCTCCAATCTCGTCCATGGCTCAGTGAGCATTGCCCATTGTCCCTTTTTGTTCCATCGCCCCTTCACGATGAAGTTCACCGCGCTCTTCCTCTCCCTCGTCGCTGTCGCCGGCGCGGCTCCCGCCGAGCTCGTCAGCCGCGCCGCCACTACCTGCAGCACCGTCTACTACTCTGCGAGCCAGGTCAGCGCCGCATCTCAGGCTTCTTGCAACTACGTCAAGAGCGGTACCACCGCTGGCAGTTCTACCTACCCTCATCAGTACAAGAACTACGAGGGCTTCAGCTTCCCCGTCAGCGGCCCTTACTACGAGTTCCCCATTAAGTCTAGTGGTGTCTACACTGGTGGTTTGTCTCCCCATCACCAAGGCGTCGATGACGATCCAGACCACAGTCCTAACGTGTCGCAGGTTCCCCCGGTGCCGACCGTGTCATCATCAACAGCCAGTGCCAACAAGCTGGTGCCATCACCCACAACGGCGCCAGTGGCAACAACTTCGTCGGCTGCTCAGGCACGTCTTAATCAAATTCCAGATTTCTTTCCGACATGTCATGAATCCATCTTCATATGTTGCATTGTTTTCTCACACGCACGGGACGGGTCTCCCAACTATACATACGCACCTACATATATATGCATGCACAAACATGGACTAAACAGGAAAGGATGATTTTGCGTAGGACGAAACACTAAGACTTTATGACCATTCTGCAGGAGAAAACACGACAGCGTCGGGAGATTTCAAAAACCCGGGCAAAGATTCGGAAAGCTCTGCAGCCATCGCAGCCAAGTACAATGTGCTTGGAGCTGTGTCGGTCGCGGGTACTGCCGTCGCGCTCTACGTACTCTAAGAAACGATCGAAAAAGAACAAGAATGTTGATCACTTCATTCAAAAAGCCCGTCCGTTTGCGATTCAAAGATTTCAGATCTGGCTACGACGAAAAAGGCCATGCCCGTAATCACGTACTCCTTGCAGCCCGCGTGCAAGCGGATAAGATCAGTTTCTATTAAACCCGGGCATGATTGGTGTCGACTATCAATCATGCTCCAGACTATATTACTTTGTATATTACGTAAGTCTTTACACTGTGTAGCGGAAGAACATGGCGTTGTCACCCATCTCGCTCTCTCTCAGCTTCTCCTCATTCGTGTATTCAGCCGGTGGCTTGTACTGGGCGTCCCTCCGGGCGTTCTCCCGCCGGAGATAGATGGTCATGAAGACGGAGAGCACTAGACTCATAGACAAGGTCCCGACTAACGCCAAATGCCCTGATAGATACCGTGGGGCGTCAGCCTGCCGAAACACAAACCCCGATACCGCACCTCCCAGATTGCCCTGTTGCGGTAAATGATTAGCATGTATTGAGACCAAGAGAGGAAGCTAGCTAGTTTGAGGTTCTTACAAAGCCCACATGCATGGCAATTCCCACGGCTCGCTTGAGTGATCCGCCAATATTGTTACCGTTCCAGGCGACGCCCTGCGGCACGTTGGGGTACACGCCCACGGTGACGAGGAAGCACGCCAGGTACTTGACGCCATGGTGTTCAACGCCGGCCAGTAGCGCAAACCCCAGAATACTACATCAATCGACTGTGTTAGCAGCCTTTTAATCAATCATGGCCCTGTTGACATACGCAACAATATTGAAGCCTATCATGTAGATGCCTCGTTGGCCGTGGCGATCGGCAAGAAGACCTCCGCCGACGGTGAAGAGACAGGCGACGGCATATGGAGGCACAGACATGAGCTGCGCAACTTCGTTTGTATAGCCCAGCCCCTTGACAATGGTGGGGAGAAAGACGGAGATGGAGTAGAGAGGAATGTAAATGCCAATGGTGATGAGCATGTGCACCCAGATTCTCCAGTCTTTCAAGGCGTCTTTGGCGAAAGAGAGCTTGAATTCGTTGGACAGGGCCGAGCGATCTTCCTTGAGGCGTCTCACAACCTCTTTCTTTTGCTCCGAGGAGAGAAATGTGACCGACTCGGGATAGTCGTGCATGACGCGATACGCAATAAGAGCTTGGACAAGATCAGAATACAATGGGAAGTATGAAGAAAAGTCTTGACACAATGGAGAAATTTCTTACCAATAAGAAATGTCACCAGGCCTTCGAGAATAAAGATCCAGTTCCAACCGCTGAGGCCGCCGACACCCTGCATCTCCATGATGCCACGCGCCAGCAGCCCGCCAAAGGCACCGGCCGCCGTGGCGGCGGAGAAGAAGATGGCCATGCGCAGGCCGCACTCGTGGCGGCGGTACCACATGGTGATGTAGTAGGTGATGCCGGGGAAGAGGCCGCCCTCGGCGAGCCCAAGCAGGCTGCGCACGGCGAGCAGCCCGCCAAAGGACTGGACGACGCCGAGCATGATGGTCATGAAGCCCCAGACGACCATGATGCTGGGGATCCAGATGGAGGGCCGGAAGCGCTTCATGGCCATGTTGGAGGGGACCTCGGCGATGACGTAAAAGGGAAAGAAGACGGCAACGGCGATCTGGACGACGGAGCTGTCAGCAAAGAGAGGCGAGGGAGAGACGGGACGGCGTCGCGTGATGGGGACTTGCACTGTAGTCGTAGCCCGTCATGCTGAGGTCCTTTTCCAGGCCAGCGAGCTTTGCATTTCCAATGTTGGCTCGGTCGAGGAATGATAAGAGGTAAAGAAGTGCAAGGAACGGCAAGAGTGTGCGATCGAGCTTGCGCAAGAGCCTGCTGGTTTCTGGCTTGGAGAAGCCGACTTGATTGTCCTCATCGCTGAGATCCTCGACAGCGGTGCTGTCGGCTGCCGAAGAGGCGACTTCCACGTGTGCAGTTTCCTCTTTCGCCATGGTAATGTATCAGAGTATTGTCCTCGAGATGGGGGGGTATATGTACAATGCTCCGTACAATGTACGAGGTGGGAAAAAGTCGACGGACAAGCAAAGCCAAGGCCTTGGTAGAGCCAGGGTGTCTGGACTACTTATACTTGGGGAAGACCAGTCATGCTTGGCAGCGCATTAAACACTGCTGGTATGAAAAATGGGCTTTTTGACAATGCAATGCTACACGACTGATAGCGCACTGTCTGGTTCCAATCGCAGAGGCTCAGCCACGACGAGTCTACCCAACGAGCCTAGACCTGACGATCTTCTGTGAGGGGTGGGTGGTGGCGTGGTGAAGGCGCCAAGATCTCGTAACCCATGTCGGGCAAGCCACCCACCAAAGGCAGTCAAGCAGTCTCGAAAGGTGGCAGTGGTTGTGTCTTTCTTTTTTCGAGATGATGTGCCATGAAGAACGGCTCGTGGACAAGAGAATGACGCATCAGGTAAATCACGCATATTTTGGTGAGACTTGTGTATGGGATTTTCAGAAAAATGATGGTCACAATCGTCATGCACAAGCAGACTTGTAGCACCGTAGCACTGCATGTCTGTAAGCCATGTCGCAGGCCAGCCGCATGCAAAAAAGGCAAAACTGGACATGGAGCTATTCTGCGACGCCCACCCATTCCACTCTCGTCACGCCAGCCGCAAGCTGCAGGAACGGGTCCGTACCGACGGCAAAAGAGACCGGCAGATTGCGTGACGGGGGTTCTTGGTTGTAGTGAACTAGGATAGATGAACGAAGACGTCTTGGCCAATGGATCAATGTGGCTTGCTTCCCTTTGGCCGGACGTTGTGGGCGACGTCAGCAATGACCCCCCGCTCCCCCCCCTTTTGACCTGTGGCGTTGCTTTGGAACGTTCTTTCTCCAACATTGGCAACGCACAAACCATGACGAGTATGCAAGAAAGATGGGTAGCCAACATGGGGTCCATCTTGTAATCTGGGGTAAAGAGGAGGAGAGGGTAAGAAGGGGGGGGGGACAAGTTCAACTAGTGGCGGGGGCCAAGACTATCGACAACTTTATTGCTCCTGCGATTGGGTGCCACAAGGTTAACCGCGCCGCGCATGAATACTATACTATAAGAGATCCACTAAATAAGGACATAGTAATAAGATGTTAATTATATGGAGCCTCGTCTGGTTAGCAGATGCTTGGCTGTTTTTCCGCTGGTGCGGTGAGCTTTGTTGAGAGGAATAGCCAAGACGCCTCGAGGTTATGCCCAGACCCAGAGCGACGTCGTTTTTTTGTCTGGGGTGCTTGGTTGCCGTTATACAAGGTCTGAGGGGCGGCGAGGGCGGCAAAGGCCCGTGGAGAATATTGACATGGCTTCAATTTAGCCCTGGCTCGACAGGTAGCCTGAAGAATGCCCTTTCGTCCGAATATCGTATTATGCCATGGGTAAGGACGGCGGGGCCGCACGACAAGATTTCGCTCTCTCTTGATATTCTGCCGAAAAGGCATCATCATTGGTCGGAATCCCGGACATTCGCCGCACTGGAGTCTGACGAGTGCCAAAGGGATGGACAACCCGGACAACTCGTTGGCGAGTCTCATTAAAAATCAAGAAATGAGGAGAGACTTTTAACACGGTGGAGAATATCAATCATTTCTTAACTTTTCTTCATAAACCATTCAATAGCCGGTCAACAGGCACTGCAATCAATCCATGTATCCAGCACTCAAGTCTCGTCCTAGCTCGAGTCTGATCCGCGGTCGTGTCGAGCGGTCCGTCTAGTTCTCGCGCGACTCTCGTATCGACGTCACCAGCCTGTTGACAAGATTGAACGCATTCGCATTGCACACCGAATTATTCCTCTCCATGCTCCACACATCCCGACACGACTGCAGCGCGTCGAGCATAATCTCCTGCGGCTGGCCGGAGCCGTCGGGCATGCCCATCATGTCGTGGCCGCGCACGAGGTGGAAGCAGACCGTCATGGCGGCCGTGAAGAACTCGTGGCGGAAGAGGCCGGCGAGCCAGGCGCTCGGGGCGGCGGGCTGCCCCTCGCACAGGTCGCGCTGCCGCGAGAGGATGGAGAGGGCGCTCTCGAGCGAGGCCAGGTACGAGACGGGGTAGCGCGCCGACGACTGGTCCTGCAGCGCGAAGCGGGCGTGCAGCGCCATGATGGTCTGCCGGCAGAAAATGTCCACCATGCACGTCGCCACGTCGACGGGGCCGACGCGCCGGCCCGTCGGGAAGTGCAGGCCCGTCTCGGGCCGCTTGAGCTGCTGCCGCAGCGCCGCGTCGAGCTCCACCACCTCGGCGTACGTCGCCGGCCTCTCCACGCACGTCGCGAGCTCGATGGCCTGGGCGATGAGCCGCCCGGCGCTGGCAAACGTCTCCTCGAGCAGGCTGGGGTCGACCTGCGCGCTGCCGAGGCTGTTGTCCGAGGTCCCGGCATGGCCGCCGCCGCCGTCGACAAAGGCCTCTTTTCGGAGCAGCGCGGCCATGTCCGACGACCGCAGGAGGAGCGGCATGCCGCACACGAGCGACTGCTTCATCTCCATGTAGACGGCCAGCGTCCACACCCGGCGCTTCATCCTGTCCTCGTAGGCCGTGGGCTCGTCGCCGACGGGCACGTCTGTGTGCAGTCCCATGCTGGTGGCCAGCCGCACAATCATGCCCGTCAGCTGCCAGCAGGTGTCGGCCTGGTGGCACGACATGGTGTACACCTGCTTGGAAATGACCATGAGGCCAAGCATCTTGATGATGTTGAGACTCGGGTGGAACAGGAACGGGGTTCGTTTCAGGCACAGTTCGGCGCCGCTGAGGAGCCGTACAGGGAGCGATTCGTAAATGTCCTGGCCCTTTCGAAAGGCATGGTGATTGTATGCCTGGCAGCCGAGGGAGAGGATGACAAGGTGCATGCCAAGCCAGTCTTCCGAGGTGACGGAGCCTGGCATCCAAAACGCCCGCAGTTGCTGCTCATAGGCTGCTTCGTCGACAATGTGATATGTCTTTTCAATCGTCTCCATAAAGTACGAGATGAAGACTCTCTGGATGGAGCGCCGGGGTAATTGGGACAGCAACTCTTCCACGGTGATGGTGGGATCATTCAGGTTTCCTAGGGGAAAGTTGATGGAAAGCAACATGCCACTGATGGAGGTTTTACATTCCTCCTTCATCTCGATTGGCTTGATGTGCTGTGGAAGATGCAAGCGAATCTGATCGTGTTAGATGGCCTATTATATGCTGCATCTTTTTGGGGTTACATCGCCGCAGAACCTCGTACCTCTTGCAGTAGAATTGTCCAGTGTGTGAGATTCCGGAACCTGTTGTCCCACCTGTGGTCGATATACGTCGTGGCGATGCCATGCAAGCTCTTGTAAGGCTTCTCTGGAGCAGCAGCGACTTGCGGTACAGGCGGGTCCGAGTATATGCACTCTGCTTCCTTGTTATTCTTCATGCATCTTCCACAGGGCGTCCGCCGATCGCATCGGACTTTGTGTCTCCTGCATCGAGTGCAGGACAAGATGGCTCTGTCTCGATTGGCAGCATGAGCAAGGTGAGTTTTGGCCGGAATCAGGTCTGCGCTCCTGAAATGAGCAGAGCTAGGGGAATATGGTCCCTGTCCCTGTCCCTGTCCCTTTGGTGCTGCTGAAGCTGGCGTTTCTTCTTCTGGCGGCGATGCTGATCTCGAGGACAGGTCCTTGCGCGGCGTCTCTGTGCCCGGGGGGGTCAGCTGCTTGTGCGGTTGGTGAAGAGGCGGTTGTTGAACAGTCTCGCTACTGGTCTTGATGGTCTTGATGGTCTTGATGGCCTTGGTGGTGAGTGCGACTGCGACATCGGAGGCGACATAGATGCATTCGGCACGGCTTTTGCTGCATCGGCTACACTGCGGGCGCGCCCGATCGCAGCCGACTTTGTACTTGCGACAGCGCTGGCAGGCCTGTATCGGCCGTGCCGCCGCCGCCGCCCTGCCTGGCATAACAGAGGCTGACAATGAGGACTCGTTTTACTTTGGGCTCTACTTTGAACAATGTATTTCCCAAATGTACTCGAAGCGCAAAAAATTTCATCTCGATGGAGGGTGGGAGAACAAGTCGGGGGCCTTTGCGCGGCTAGATCGGATCGGCCGACCGTTTCGGCGCGGCCTTAATCCGTGGCCCTTGGGCTTGGTCCTGAGTCGCCGACCAAAAATCATCGCAGGAAAGCCCAAATAAGCCTAGGGTACCTATGGAGTCCATCGGTTAGTCTTCAGGCCATCGAAGAACCAGTCACGACCTTTATTATTCGCATTGCCGGCTGTTACTGCCACATTGGGACTGGCATGGTGACGCTGGCTCACTCATCGTGATGCCGAAGCCGAGATTTCATGTATAAATACAAGAATTCGGGACATGGCGCAAAGTCGGAAAGAATCAGTCAGTCAATGCTATGTTTTAAATCCCCGCAAGCAACCACAAAGCGGGCATGTACAAGGCACTAGTCTCTGGTCCAGGATGCCCGATGCCGCAGAAATTCTTTACAATCAGATTATCAAACCGGATACATACCCTGACTTGATTATCTGACAAGATTGATTATCTGACAAGATTGACAAATTCTCCGTCTTGCAGCTTGGAGATTACCTGCCCCATTAGGTATTTTACTGTTATAATAGCCTGATATTATAGCATGGCCCTCTGCATATAACTAGATGTCGCCTCGCCTATCGGCCATGCTAGAATACCTTACCCATCCGCCGCATCCGCTGACCGCAAATTGGGCTTCAAGTCAACGTTGATAGTTCAACTTCTCTTAACCGACATTTTGGTTGCATCGCAGAGTGCTGTGCTCAAACAGAAGACCTCGGCGAGACGGACCTGGTAAGAGGACTTTAAAGATTGGAATGTTTCTCATCGCGCTGACTGAGCGATACGGACGGCACTGTCATTACTTGCAGCGACCTGAATACTGCACTCTTTGTCTTGGATGCGCGTGAAAAGAAAAGTAGCGACACCGATTTCGGATCCTCTTCTGAGCTTTCTTCCATTCAACGCGAAAAGGCGCGGAAATGGCAGACTAACTTATCAACTACTCGGACAAGAATGGCATATTTTTCTCCTAATCGAGCGATGATTTTGCTTCTAATTCACCACGTATTTGTCTTTGGCGGCTCATCCCTGGTCATTGCCACAGTAAACTGGGTTGGAAACCGATACATCGTCAGTACTGATGGTGAAATAAAGTCTAGTTCCCAAGCGCACTTGATGGTCTTTATAGACACTCGTCTGGGATAGATGTTGAACTGTTGTGCGAAGGCATCGGTGCTCTCATTGGCATGGCCTTGTCTGCATGGCTCTTAAAGCCGCTACACGCCATCACTGACAGACAAATGACAATTAGATTTCGTCGTTGATAGCTTCGACTATCCAGCGTCGACTTTGGCTAGCAGCATCTTTGAAAATCTCATGTCGATGCGGAAGCGCGCTCACAAATAAAAGTATCTATACGTTGATGCCCTTTCGCTCAAGGCAGTCTCTCCATTCAACGAAATCTGGTTTGATGCTTTAGGAATCAACTCGGGTATTGGGATGTTGACTGCTCCAAACTTGGGCCCTGGTGATTTATTCAAGTCTTCCTATGGCATGTTTTGTGTCGAGGCTGTCCGTACCTGGGCCCATGTTCTCATCATTGGCCTTAGATCTACAAGTATGGATTCAGGGTCCGCGCTAGAGGTGTTCGGAATTAAAAAAAACTCTGCTGAAGTCAAGTGGTAAGATTTCAGGGGTAGGTAGAGTCCAAGAAGCGCGCTTTGTCCTCGTGAGTGCACGGTCCTGGTCTGATTATCATGTCAAGTGCGGCCATGAAAGCTGACTCGCGGCGCAACGAAGAAAACCAACCAAACTTTTAAATAGATCTATCTCATTTAGATCCTTGTGTCTCGTCATTTGATCACCAGCTCACGTTTCATGAAACCCACACCTTGATGACACTTTTCTATATTTATGCCGGGTAGTTAATATCGGGACCCCCTTTCCATCATGGGCGGCGGCCGTCGGGAGATGGGGGTCAAGGTAGAAGGTCAGTGGAGGACGAGGTGACGGTAGTGATTTTTTTTTTATGAACGAAAAGCCGCAGGGCTGATGAACAGGTGTGCCCCAGTCTCTAGGCGAAGCCATCCCGAGCTCCCCTTACAAAGCCAACCGGTGTGAGGGGAGGCTGGAGCGGCACCGTTGATTGATCAACAGCATTGCCAACTACAAATTGCTTCAACACAGACTTTACGGTTCGTACACGTTTGTGATTCCTCAAGTGACGATATTCACCATGCAAGTAGCAGTAATTTCAATGTCATACTCAGTAATATAAAGCCGTCATCGTGCATAATGGCAACTTCCCCGCTTCCCCACGCCTTATGTTACCCCAATTTGCGGGGAAATAAGCGAGACGTAAACAACATGGCCTCAAACAGCAGCCCGGCAATCAGCTAGTCTCCTGAATATTCAATCTTGCTCACTGGAGGATCAGTTTGAATCGCTGCAATTGGGTTCACCCGCGCGTATTTGATTCTATTCAACATTGCGCTTTTGGCTTCACTGGTCATGGCTGTGTCGTCTCCGCGACGCGTCGTGTGCCTCGCGCTAGGCCTCCTCGCAAGCCTCGCCGACGCCACGGTGAGCACCTCATCAGCCCGGCAGGACTACCACGTCCAGAGGCGCACTGCCGCTGGATGCCCCGATTACAACACGTATGCGCAGCAGCCGCACGCACCATTCTCGGATGGGCCCCTCAAGCTTCCTTATATGAGACCGAGTGAGGAGTGCCGCACTTTCAAGAGCCCGGCTGTCGAGGTGGGGATATTACGAAATGCCAGAAGGAAAAATGATACTCATCAGAGTCTGACTTTATTGTAATTCATAGAAAGTCATTGAGGACATGAAAGCGCGTCTCAAGAACCCAGATCTGGCGCGCCTTTTCGAGAATGCATTCCCTTCCACTCTCGACACCACTGTGAAGTATTTTGACCCGAGCGCGAACCTGGCGTTTATTATTACTGGCGTACGTGGTTCTGAATTTTCATCTATGGGCTGCTAAAGCAAGCGCAGCTAACAAATCCACTTGGGAGCAGGATATCACGTACGAACGAAGTGCGATGGCTAATGAATGCCGAGGACTAATCTTTCCACAGTGCGCAATGGCTGCGAGATACTGGCAACCAGTTTGCTCACCTGTACAAACTACTGCCACATGATGAGAATTTGAAGAATCTTGTCAAGGCGGTAATCAATACGGAAGCGCGATACATTTACCAGTTTCCGTATTGCGGTATGAGGAGGCCGTTGACGCTGTCAATTATACAATCACTAATGGACACTCCACAGGTGCCTTCCAGCCTCCGCCCGAAAGTGGCCTACCACCGAGTCACAACGTAAGTAGAGTGTAGACTTGACGTTTTACTTTCCTACTCGCTAAATGTGACTATTAGGATTATGCTGACAATGTTCGGATAAACCCGTACGCTTGCAAGACTCTGGGGCCACCTAATTCGACATTACTGACCATCGATTCAGCCCAGTTGACAACCAAACAGTCTTTGAGTGCAAAGTAGGTCAAATCGTCTTCACTGGATGGAGCCATTACTGAAGTCGCTGCAGTATGAATTGGACTCTCTCGCAGGCTTTCTCAAGATCAGTCGCTCCTACTACGAGAATACGCAGGACTCCTCCTTTGCGAATGAGAATTGCAAGTCGACAATAATTGCCCTGGATAAAGTATTGGACTAATGTTCTTGCTACAGGGAGGAAAGCGATGCAGACAATCCTGGCGCTTCTCCGTGACCAGTCTCAAAGCTCCTGGTCGGATGACTGGGAGTTCGTCAGCTACTACAACTGGACCGGCACGTCAGGCTCCTTGTCGCCGCCCGTGCCCAACGGAGGCAACGGCGAGCCAAAGCTGGCCAACGGTCTGGTGGCGTCCAGCCACCGTCCCTCGGACGACCTCTGCGTATTCAACTACATCACGTCGGACAATGCCATGATGTCCGTGGAGCTCGCTCTCGTGGCGGACGTGCTGGACAAGATGGGCGCCGGCAAGAAGATGGCGTTTCACGCGCGACGCTTCTCGGGCATCATCGAAAAGGCCATCTGGGACAGTACTCGGACCAGCAACGGCATTTTCGCATACGAGACCAACGGATATGGCGGCATGTACATGATGGATGACGCCAATGTCCCCAGCTTGCTCTCGCTCCCGTATCTCGGTTTCTTGCCCCGCAATGATTCGACTTATATCAAGACAAAGGATGCGATGCTGTCGCGTATGAACCCGTACTACGCAGAGGGAAAACAGTTCAAAGGTGTTGGGTAAGTTGCCGACACTCTCCATCGACAGACAGCCGTCGTCTTGTATACCAGCCTTCATGGGCCATGGCTTGCTAACCTTCTTAACCCTGCCGCAGAGGTCCTCACGTCAACGCCACGTACCCGTGGCCCATGTCGCAAGTATCGGCTATTTTTGGCACAGACGACGACGGTGAGATTGCTGAGCGTTTGGCACTCATTATGGAAAACACATCCGGCCTTGGCCTCATTCACGAGAGCATCCATATTTACAACGCGAGCGACTACACTCGCCCGTGGTTCGCCTGGGCCAACAGCTACTTTGCTGAAATGGTGCTCGATTTGGCGGAGCGTAAGCCAGGCCTCATTCTCAAGAAGAATGAGCCATACGTAGTTGGGCAGTAGCTACTTCTTTTCTTCGAGGAATGAATTGTTTTATTGTAATACCAGTTCTTCAGATTGACTTGTTGATGGAGTATTGAAAGCTCCTGCTGCCGTGCTATGCTTGAGAGAGTGTAGAGTATGAGTGTAGAGTATGAGTGTATAAATTCATGGTTTGGGGTAAGTAAGTAATCTAAAGTTAGCGGCCTGAAGCTCGCCTTTAGCCAAATATATAGAAGAAAGAAATATGTAAAAGAAGAACTTGAAAAAAAGGAGTCGCCCTCAGAGCCGCTCATGGCGTCGTCTCCTTCGTCGCCACCGCAGCTCCCTCTGTGGCGAGCTTCACGATACCCTGTGCCGCAATCACGGGACCACTTCCATTCTGCTTGCACAAATGCGCGAGCTCTAATGATCTTTGTTTCATGGTCTGGGATTGCTTCCCATTTATTACCTCTATCAGGGTTTCCGAGAGTTCTGCGGCTTCGAAAACTGGCTGGAGCTTCCGAGCGCCCCTGCGGCCGATGCCCAGAAACTCGACCCTGTTGGCATACTCATAGCAGTCTGTCCAAAACGGAAGGACCACATGGGGTACGCCAGCCCTGAGAAGACGAAGAACATGTCAGAACTAGATTCCATCGACAACACAATAAAGATGACTTACAAAATTGCTTCGTTGTACGAACTGGCACCTCCATGATGAACGGAACAGGCAATTTTGCCGCTCTGCAAGACTGCGAGGGGCGGAGACTCGATCCAGTCGACAATGCGAACACGGTCGCTGTTCATCTTGTCGTCAAAAGCAGCCCGAACCTTGGACTTTGAACCTGTCGCATCATAGTGGCCATCTTTTTTGAGCTTCCACAGGACCTGCATGTACGGGCCATCCGGAGTCTTGCGCTCCAACTGATCAATTGCCATATTCAGGCCCTTTGCGAGCTCCACGGCGCGCTCTTCTTTGAGTTTGAACAGAGAGCCCAAGTTGACGTAGATGGTAGGCCCGTTGGTGAGCCAGTTGGCGAGTTTGGGATCGGACTCTGAAATTGGCCATGGCTCGCTGATGATGGGGCCACATGGCACGATCCGCGGATGGCTCTTGAGAGGGAAATCCAGCTCGGGCAGAGTGCCGACGAAAATTTTGGCATTGTCTGGCAGGCTATTCCCCGTGTTTATCAACGATCTCATGGGTTTGCCTGTCTTTTCTTCCACATAGCGTTTCGTTTTTGCCAAGCCGGGCTCTCTTAGTATTTGATAGATCATGTGTAGGTAGTGAAACATGTTTAACGGCTTTTGATACCAAGGAACTGGGTAGCTATATCCACTCATAAGGCTAAGTAGGTTCCGTTAGTATGAGGAAGACTCGAATGAAATGGGTTGAAAGGAGGAATAGGACTCACGCTGGCCATTTCCACAACATGGCGAGTGGTTGGTAAGTGCTTGCAAAGTCTTTGATGGAGTTTGGGCTGAGATATGAGAATTTTATCCCAGAATTCCAGGCAGCAGAGATTCCAGGAGACAGCAATACGTCTACGACGATGAGATCTGGCGTGACCGCTTTGATGATGTCTCTAAAAGAGTCATACACGTCCATGAATCCAGGCCCGTCCCAGCCCAGCAGATACGTGCACAAATCCCGCGTTGTCGTCATCGTGGTCGAAGCATTGAGAGGCTGCGAAAAGGCCAGAGGAGGCACCGAACTGCCCTCGCCATACTTCTCAGTGTTTCTGGCCAGGACGGCTTCTGCGTGTGTCTGACCCCGCAGAGGGTGGAATGTTATGGGATGGGCGGCCCTGTTGGTGCGGATAGCCTCACTCGAGACTGCGCGCACTTCCTTCTCCAGAGACGGAAACGAGGCAAAATGCAGTTCCACCCCGGCGTTGGAGCGCAGAAGAGCGTCTGCCGTGGCCAAGAAGACGCCATACTGCCCACGCTCGACATTGGAAGCAAACAAGATCCGCGGGCCGGGGGCGGGTGCTGCCATTGTTTGCTTACTTGGCTGGCACGATGCCGATGCCGATGCCGATGGCTCGCAGGTGCTAATAATAGCAGCACAGCAGGAAGCTGGAGAAAATTGAAAGGAAAAGGATGGGGAAAAGCAAAGAGGTTTCAAGCGGCCTAGAAAGCGGGCGCTTGTACAGAGTAGAAGAGTAATGATAGACAGAAAGAAGCAAATAGTGCAGCCGCAATACAAATAATGATATGATGACGGGCCAGGGGTGGGTAGGTCTAGTTGACCCCTTATAGCTAAACAGCGACAGCTGCTTGGGGTCACTAACTGCCTAGGTAACTGCCTGCGACAGCGGCTTGCGACGACTGCTTCGGGCTCTGCCGGGCAGTTGATAATTAATCGTAGCGCTTTAACACCTGTCAATCTCAAGTAACATCCATTATGAGTTTGCTACTCGTACCACAACTACCGAGGAACAAGGTCCTCAGCATGCACGAACAAGCTTCCGTGGCGGAATATAGGAGGAGCATGGTCAAGGGGCCTTGTGAACTTGTGGCGCCGAACTCTGATCCGCTGATCAGGCACAAAGGCGGAGACGATTCCGCTGCGAAAGGAAGCACTTGCAGGCGCCATGTCACCGGGAAGGAGGGGCCAACGCGGGCACGGCGGGCTACCTGGAACAAGCCATGTTCATGCACTCAACGCGCTTTTGCGATGCAGATGGGCTATAGCGCGAACCTGTGTGCCTGTGACTCTGTGAGAGGGGCCTTGACAGCTAGTACGGGAGGAACTGGACAGGGGAGAGCAGGCTTGGAGGGAGG